>CM051827.1:49767281-49960926 GCA_028451465.1 Erethizon dorsatum | reverse complement strand
CCATACATTTAAAATATAAAAAAAATGATAGAATCCTTTACTGAGCCCACGACTCTGAAAAGTGACATAATGGGAGTTTATAGCCTCATATCTGAGGTAGTGACCAGTAGGTTAACTGGGTCCAGATAAAGGGCTAGTCAATTTCTATGTCATATCACCAATGAATGGCTTGGTACCATTTGACTCTTGATGCCTGAAAGAGACAATCAATATGGAATTTTTCCATAGAAAGCCTATTTACCCTGAGTATGGGTCTACTCCATTTGATTTTCACATGCTTAGTATTGTAAAAAGAAGACTGATGTATCATTGTCCAAAGTTTGGAGTGCCTGTCTAATTGTCTATGCCTGTCCACAGATTCTTAATTACAATGGAATCATAAACCTTAGCAGTCCTTAGAAAAAGTGCACTGGCTTAGGAAAAAAAAAGAAGAAAAAGAACATTAACTCTGCAGAGAGTCTTTCCTTTTTCAAAATTCTTCCTGACACAGTTTCACAAAATCTCCTGAAACATTTGCCAATGAAGTAATGTTCCTAACAAGTAATGATGACAGCAATGCAGTTACCAAGTCTGTGTGCCTCTTCTGCCCCATGGACCAGATGTGGTATTTTACATGTGGAGAAGGGTTAATTTCATTGTCCCAGTAATGTTTTCAAGTGGATTTTTTTTTTAAACCTCACTTTTGAAGATGAAGAAACTGAGCCTCAGCGAAATAAAGTATTTTGTCCAAAGTAAATGGCAAAGTTAGGATCCGAATCCAGATCTCGCTAAATGTGAAAACTATGTTCTTTCCTTTTTACTGCATTGCCTTTAATAATATTTACATGTCTTGGATGAGCAATTGTATTTTGCCAAGCCTCATGCTTGGAGCTGGCTAAGATAGCAATGGCTTCAATTTCCAAGCTGGCAGTGTGGAAAGTGGAGAGTGCCTGGGTCAGAGCAGGGAGACGGGGGATCCAGGTCACTGCCTCCCTGACCACATCTTCCACAACTCAAAGCCATCCACGGAGCCTTGTAATAACAGTTGTGTCTATTTATCAAGCAACCGCTTATACCAGTGCTACAGTGGAGACTACACAGTCTTTATCTCTAATCTTTGCAGCAATCCCATAAAGCATGTGTATTGTCTTCATTTTATAGATGAGGCTTTGGAAGGTAAACGACATGCCAAGGCAAAACAGGTAGTCAGAGGAGGGCGTTCCTCTTCCTACTACAGTGCCCCAGAGAAGCAACCCAGAGTTAGTCTGCACACCAGAGGAAAGCGAGGATGGCGAAATGATAAGGTGGGTCACTATTCATGAGACAGGCAACTTGGAGAAATTAAATATTAGGGGATAGAGTGGAAAGGTGAGGGCAGAAAGGCCCTTACCTTGTCAGATTTTCTTTAAAAAAAAAAAAAAAATGACTAGGTTGGTTAGAACCAGCTGAATAAATAGCACGGGTTATTGTTCCTGGAATAAACTACTTTGAATCTATACTCGAATGTGCTGAGGTTATTGATTTACCTGCATTCAGTGGATATTATTAAGCCCACAGCTCTAATTCATTGTGTCTGAAATGGCCCCTCGGAGCAGGATTCTCCGCCATTGGCTCTGGGGAAAGGTTCTCCTCAGACAATGTTTTTACACTGCAGATGGGCTTATAGGAAGGATTTTGTTAATGAGCTCTCACAGGAGAGAGGCTTCATTTATTTATTATTTATTTATTTATATTTTAAAGAGAAAAAACAATAAAAACAATGATACAAAATTTCAAAACAAGATAGTAGGAAATTAATAATGGTTAGTACATTGCTTATTGTTATCTTCAAAGTGGTTGCTCAGATTACAAGATATAGGCATGGAAGATTGATCAAACAAGATAAGCACAAACCTTTTTTTAAATGGATTTATAGAAATTAGTAGTATAGCTATATTAACTTTCTTATGTGTGTGTGTGTATAAATATATACATATATATATATTTACTTTTCCTTTTCTCTTCCTTCTTTTCTTCTTTCCCCCATCCCAGTTTCTCTTTCCTTTTGAACATGTTTTTCCCATTTCCTAACGTCTATTGTACATTTTGGATCTTATTTACTCTTTCAGCTTCTTTCACTAGGGAAACAATATGATGTTTACATATGCGAGACTGATTTATTTCACTTATCAGTATGGTCTCAAGTTGCATCCATTTACCTATAAAAGTCTCAAGTTTATCCTTCTTTATAGCTGAGTAGTACTCCATTGTATAAAAAGACCACATCTTGGGCCGGTGATATCGCTCAGCGGCACGGGCGCCTGCTAGTGCACGAGGTCCTGAGTTCGACCGCTGGTACCCACAAAAAAAAAAAAAAAAAACACATCTTTTTTATCCATTCCTCGATTGATGGGCATTCGGGTTGTTTCCAAGATCTAGCTACTACAAATTGTGCTGCTATAAACATGGCTGCACATATATCACTGTGGTATGATTTTTTTTTTTTTTTTTTTTTTGGGTACCAGGGGTCGACCTCAGGACCTCACGTGCCAGCAGGTGCCTGTGCCGCTGAGCGATATCACCAGCCCCTTTTTCGTATGTGGGTTCCGGGAGTCGAACTCAGGCCCTCGTGCTTGCCAGGTGGGCGCATACGCCGCTGAGCCATCTCACCGGCCCTGGTATGATGTTTTTAATTCTTCTGGGAAAATACCCAGAAGGGGGATAGCTGGGTCGAATGGGACATCTAATCAAAGTTTTTTGAGGAATCTCCACACTGATTTCCACAGTGGTTGCACCAGTCTACACTCTCACTAACAGTGGAGAAGTGTTCCTTTTTCCCCACAGCCCCTGCAGCATTTGTTATTGGTTGATTTCTTTTTCTTTTTTCTTTTTACTTTTTATATGCGGGTACTGGCAGTTGAACTCAGGACCTCACGCTTGCCAGGCAGGTGCTTATGCTGCTGAGCTGTATCACCAGCCCTGATTTCTTTTTTTTTTTTTTTTTTACTTTCTTTTTAATGCCTTTATTTTATTTTATTTTATTTTTTTATTTTAAAGAGAAGAAAAAACAAAACAAATCAAAAGAAGAACAAATTTTCAAACAAACATAATAGGAGGGTAACAATGGTTAATACATTACGGTATTACTATCTTTAAGGTTAGTGATTTCAGGACACCAGACATTAGCATTCAATTGTCCAAACTTATTGGCACAAACCTTACTCTTCAATGAACTAAGTAAAAATGGTAGTGTATCTACTTTAACCATCTATATATATATAATACAATTTTTTTCCCTTCTACCTTCTTTCTTTTCCCTATTCCAGTCTCTCCTTTCCTTTTGACCAGTTTCTTTTTGATTCACCATGTCTATTGTACATTTTGGATCTTATTTACTCTTTCAGTTCTCTCATACTAGGAGGAGACAATACGATGCTTACACATGTGCATTTCGGTTTATTTCACTTAATGATTATTTTTCTCGAGTTGCATCCATTTACCTATAAAAGTCTCCAGTTTATCCTTCTTTATGGCTGAATAGCTACTCCATTGTATAAAAATCCATCATCTTTCTTATCCATTCCTCAGTTGATGGGCAATTGGGTTGTTTCCCAAGATCTGGCTATTACAATATTGTGCTGCTAATAAACATGGGTGCACATATATCCGCTGTGGTAATCGATGTTTTTATTTCTCTGGGAAGATGCCCAGGAAGGGGATAGCTGGGTCAAATGGGACCTCCAACCCTAGTTTTCTGAGGAATCTCCACACTGACTTCCACAGTACCAGCCCTGATTTCTTGATGACAGCCATTCTTTCCTGGGTGAGATGGAATCTCAGTGTTGTTTTAACTTGCATCTTTTGAATGACCAGTGATGTTGAACATTTTTTCATATATTTATTTGCTGTTGGTATTTCTTCATCTGAGAAGTTCATATTCATCTCAGATGCCCATTTTTAGATTGGGTCTTTAAATTTGGGAGGTCTGATTTTTTTCAATGCTTTATATGTTCTAGATATAAGTCCTTTGTCTGAGGGACAATTACCCAAGATTTTTTCCTACTCTGTGGGTTCTCTTTTCACTCTGTTGGTGATTTGTTTTGATGTGCAAAAGCTTCTTAATAAGATGAGATCCCAGTTGTTGATTCTTCAGAGTATTTCCCGTGTAGTTTGGGTTTTGTTCATGAAGTCTCTGTCTACTCCTATGTCTTCAAGATTTTTACCTACTTTCTCTTCTAGTAGATTCAGTGTTTCTGTTTTAATATTTAGATTTTTGATCCTTTTTGACTTTAGTTTAGAGCCTGGTGATAGACCTGGGGCTAGTTTTAGTCTTTGGCATGTAGACAGCCAGTTTTTTCAGCACTATTTATTAAAGAGACTATCTTTCTTCCAGTGAACATGTTTGGCACCTTTGTCAAAGACAAGGTGGCTGTGTGTGTTTGTAGTTGCGTCTGCATCTTCTAATCTGTTCCACTGATCCTCAGGTCTGTTTTTTTGCCAGTAGCATGCTGATTTTATCACAGTAGCTCTGTAGTATAATTTCAAGTCAGGGACTGTGATGTCTCCTGCCTTGCCTTTGTTGCCCAGGATTGCTTTTGCTATTCTAGGTCTCTTCTATTTCCAGATGAATTTTAGGAATGTTTTCTCTAGTTGTGTGAGGTATGCTAATGGTATTTTGATCGGGATTGCATTAAATCTGTATAAAAATTTTGGGAGTATGGCCAATGTTGGTTCACAATGTTGGTTCTTCCTATCCATGAGCAAGGGATATCTTTCCATTTTCTGATATGAGAGGCATTATTTATAAGAGAGCTTTAAACGCCTTCTTAGTCTCATGGCTGCCACCTCTTTCCATTCTCCCCTCCAGTCTTGTCCTGGGAGTTAACATTTGACACGACCCACACTAATGTCTGATAATGCTTTGGGTTAATATGCCCTGGCTTTTGAACTCCAGGACAATGACCTGAACCTCATCTATTAATTCGACAATGAAAGGGGCTCAAGATAGAGTAGTTATAATAATCCTTTCTACTGGGCATAAAGGTAAAAGTGCAAGTCTAAGAATAGCTGCACATATAAATAAAACACAGCTTCTTCCTGTCAGGAAGACGAGGCAGCCACGAGGGCCTGCTGCTTGCTAACGTGGTGACCACAACTCCTGCCTGGCCCATGGGTGGGTTCTTAATAATTAATCCTGGGCTTGCTCAGCCAGAAAGTGCTTCCTAAATAACCTTCTGTCAATAGTGGTTTGAATTAAGACCAAGTTCTAAATGCAATAGTTTTCAATTGATTGGCTTTGTGCACTGTCTCCCTCCTGTGCTGCCTCCTCAGACAGGGCACTAGTGAGACAACACAATCTGTTAAGGGCTGAATGATGCCACGTCCCATTCATATGTGGAGGTCCTCATCCCTGATATCTAAGAATGTGACTGTTTGTGGGATAGAACCTTCAAGGAGATTGAAAGTAAAATGAGGTCCTATGTGTGAATAATCCAGTGTGACTGGTGTCCATAGAGAAGAGGAGATCTGGACATAGACACATACACAGGAGAAGACCACGTGAAGATACCGAAAGATGATGGCCATTGACAAGCCAAGGAGAGAGGTCTCGGAAGACACCAACCCTGCTGACACCTTGATCTTGTACTCTCTGCCTCCAGAACTATAAGGAAATAATTTCTGTTGTTTGAGTCATCTACTCTGTGATACTCTATGGCAACTCTAGCAAGCTGTATACAATTTTACTCCTCTGTAAAGAATACCGTTCCAATAAAAGTCAGGAGGGAGATAAACTTATTCAGCATCGCCACAATGCCAGACACTCACTCAGACCTCATTTAGTTCACACCACTGTTGAGGTACCATATTTTCTTAACGGCAAGTTTTCCTTACAGAAGTTTCTGTGAACTTCCTTTTCAATAGCAGCTGATCTTCAAATCAATTATAGGTAAACTCTGTGGATCTCACTGGCTGTAGGAAGTTAGGCAAATATGAACTGGGGACTAGGAATGGAGAACAGAAGGAGGTAAGCACAAGTCCAGGAATCTGCTAATCTGATTAAAGTTGTAGAACTTCTCCCTAGGAAAAGATATCCATGCCCATGATTCCAGAATGATGGATTCAATTTCAAAAATTAGTAGATGCCACTTTAAAATGCACTCACAGGGCCGGTGACATAGCTCAGTGGCATAAGCACCTGCCTGGCAAGCGCGAGGTCCCGAGTTTGGTTGCCAGTACCCACATAAAATGCACTCACAGACTGTAGGACTTCACGGACCCTGGCTTATGACCTCCAGAGTAGAGGGCTTCAGTGCTGTCCCAGTAGAGATGAAATGATGGAGGAGAGCAAAAGGGAGAGGAGGAAGAGGAGAGGAAGGAGGAGAGTGTGCTGGAGGAGGGGAGGATGGGAGAGGAAGGACAGAGTAAAGAGGAAGAAGAGGGTAGAGGAGGGGAAGGAGCAAAGAAGTAAGGGGAGAATAAAGAAGGGAAGAGTGCAGAATGGAAGTGAGGAAAGAAAAGAGGAACGTGTAGAGAGGGACAGGAGAGGGGAGGTGGGAGAAGGGGAGCGGTGGAGGAGGTGGGAGGCAGGAGGGGATGAAAGGGGTCAGGTTCTGTCCATGGCTGGCCTAGACAGGGCTAAAGTGGAAGGATGGGGTGTGGCAAATCCAAGTCCCAATTTTAGAAAGACAGTCAATACCTAGAGGACAAGATATGGGGAAATCTCAGTACATGTTACCTGTAAGAATGCAAAATGAATACTTAAGTATGTCATTTACATTGTGGAGGGATCCCAAAGAGTTCCCAGTGCTCGTGGAATTTATTAGTATGAAATTCACAGGGAAAATTGATGTAATTGGTATAGTTTCTTAGGTGGGATGTCTTTCTTGTTGAATTTCAGGGAATGTAACAACATTCCCCATGTAAGGGTTTAAGAAGTTATTTAAAACATTATTTTATATGAGTATAAACATGAGGATCTTATAGAACAGAATGCAAAATTTCCCATATTAATAATTTGTGATCTTGGGCAAGTTACTTGAACTTTATTAGTTTCAATTTCCACATCTATATAAAAAAACAAAATCCATGATGAGCAATTAAGAAATCATGCAATATATGTAAACTTTCAGCTATACAGGCAGTTAGCTGCTTAACATGACCCCATGGTAGATCCCTTCATCATCACATAAATATCTTATTTTATCACAATTTTGTTCCTATATGTCTGATTCTCCAGCCAGGGCTGTGCTTCCTAACAGTAGGGGTTATGTCCTGTTCCTCTAATTCCCCAGCCTTAGCACCATGTTAGCGTACAGTAGGTGCTCACCAAACGGTGGCAAATGAATCAGCCTTTCTCTCTGCGACACTCCTGTGATGTTCTGGGACAGCTCCTACTATGTTACTAGATTGAGAGGCTTTCAAGTCCAAAGTTAGGTATCAACCATCCTTGCACATCTGGGTCAGTGGTGCCTGTGTAAGACATTGTAGGGCTTTGATAAATATTTGCAAAACGGATTTTGCTTTGATCTATAAGGAAACCAAAGCTAATATTGACTGGGCTCCACAGTTGGCATGAATAATAGAACAGACGCCCAGTATTATTGTATTAGAAGCTGCTCAGTCCTATAGGCTTGGCCTGGTCAGAGGCCAGTCAGGGTAGCCTCTGTGGGTGGTCCCATTCCTGGGGTGAGATCATAGAGCACTGTGGGACCCCCTAGGCCACTGCTTGGCAGAAGAAATGACTCAGAGGGTGGTGACATCACTTACTGCATTACTGGGAAGCTTCTCCACCTCTAGTAGGATTTAGATAGCCATGGTTTCCATTCCATCAAAATGGTGCTCTCCCTGGGCAGCCTTCCAGAGACTCGAGCAGAACAGTACTGACCTCTCCCTTCTCTCTGCTCCTACTACAGCGTGAGACAAAAACTCGTGGAGTGTTAGCCTTGTTAAAGAATAGTTCACTGTTTGTGTGCTTGTCTGATTTGATAGACAATGTGGTCATTTTAAAAGATAGACTTCTTCAGTTAGGCAGGGCTAAGCACACATCTCTGCCTCTTTCCAACTACCAGTTAAATTGCCCTACATACTGAATTTACCTCCAGAGCTTCACTTCCTCATATGTACAATGGGATTAAGGTGCATGCCTTTCCCTCCCTCCTGGACAAATGTCCTTAAAAGCTGCATGCAGAGAGCCCCTCCAAATTGCAATGCTGCAGTCTGCCGTGGCCTAAACGAGGAAGGAATCACAGATTCCTGCACCATCTATTCTTGTTGACTATTTACATTTTTACATAATCTCGTGTCTCCCCTCCCCCGCCCCCGTATTGCAAGCAGTTTCAATTATAATTACAGTTTTAAAAAAAGACTTTCGGTACCAAGCCTGCATCAGTGTCTCAGGCATAAAGATTGATGTTTTGGAGAAAAATCTGGGGGAGTTGGTTATTTTCCCTATGGGGGTAGAGTCACAACCCCTTCTGGCCAACAGTGCTGAGTTCCTTGCTTGTAAATGTTCCCAGCAAAGCCAGGGGCAGGTGGGGATGGTGTGGAAAGTAAAGGAAATAATCCAAGGAGCCTCAAAGTGCCTCCATTTACCCCTCTCTTCAAGCCTTCTTACTCCCAGGACCCCTGGGAGAAGGTGGGCTATTCACAATATGAGCTGTCCCACCTGCCTCCCCAACATACCTGGCCATTTCTTCTCAGTTTTTGAGGACTGAGAAGAAGGCCTCTTAATGATGGGTGCCATTTCTTGAGTAGATTCCAGATCCCTGCTTTAGGAACTTACTCATCTACTCCTTCACTGTACAGATCTGGAAGGAGGGGTCCTGAGAGCTGAGGTCCTCCTGCCCCAGACCTCTAGGCATCTAGAGGCAGGAGCTGCTTGGGTGTGGGTCTGGAGAGAGACCAGATGAAATGCTGTCTCCCATCAGGACAACTTAGATTCTGGGGCTTTGGGTATGAGATCATTTTTGCAGTTAGTCCCTTGTGTTCCCCTTTCCCCTAAGTTCTTGAGTGCTGAATGATGTAGAGCATGGAGCTCTGGACTGAGAATCAGGAACCAGCTGGACTGGCTTCAACTTGCTGAGTGATCCTGGTTAACTCCTGGTCTCTGTTGGTTCTCAGCATTCTGAGTGTGGTTGGGCTGGGTGGCTTCCATGGGGACTCTACACAGGATAATGTGTGATTCAGCAAATATCCATCAATACACAGCAGGGCCTGGATGTTTACCAAGCAGCGGCACCTTGAGGCACAGTGCCAGAGACACAGTTACCTCCCACATTCTCACAGGAGGCTGGGAGATTGGTTTTCCGCTCCCCACCTTTCAGGGAAATGAAATGGAAATGGAAATGAAAGCTCACAGAGGTGAGAGAATCATTGTCAACTTGCCCCAGGTCACATAGCTAGAACATTGCAACCATAGCAGGTTTTAGGAGGGGTATGAAGGAGGGGAGTATCAGGAAATTGGGGGCATCTAGGAGACTGTGAAAGTGGACAACTGCAGGCCCAGGCTGATGGTAGAGAGTGCTAATCTGAGCCTGTGGCTCCTTGGCTGTGTGACAATGGATGTCAAATTTCCTTACGTTTAAAGCATGAACCACAGTCCCTCCTTTCCCCATCTCATAAGTTTGCTGAGAAGATTAGACTAAAATACAGGTCTAAAAGCCACTACTGAAAAATTTCCAAAGCTTTAGCCTCCACATAGACTAGTTCTATGGCCCCTGGAACCTCAGTTTCTCTGCCTGTGAAATGGGGGTTCCACCCTGCCTTCCAGGGCTGCTGTGACAGTATGTGGGTCGGTCCCAGCTGGTGTTCTTTTGGTGGTAGCTACTGTCACACAAGCACACACCACACCATTTGGGAATTGCTCTCCACATTTCCTGTGGGCTGTTCCAGGAGATGCACCTTCTTCCTAACATAGCCTTGGTCATACCTCTGCTGCTCATCAAAAAGTTCTAGAGGCCAGAAGGCTCATTTTCTCTTCTTTTGAGGCCCTGTGGATTTGTTTCTCTGCTGTGACAGGTCTGGCCTACCTGATCCACAGTTCCAGGACCTTCCAAGCAGACTCACTGGCAGCCTTGTGGCAGTAGCTTCAGTCCCAGGACTGAACATGCTGCCTCCCCTAGGGCACAACTGTAGGTGCAGGCATGTGCCCAATAGGTGCCAGCTGGTTATGCCCAGGAGTGATGGGTTTTCTACGAAAAGCAACAAGGCTGAGTTCTCAGAGCTCTACGCCAACCACAGGCCCCTTTCCCAGTGCTTTTCCCTGTGCCAACTGGAAAACAAGGCTGGCACTGGTTCCTCTGAGAGGCAAAGGTGTGACAGCAAACAGGCTGGGTCTATTCCATTCCCACCAACTCCCCACAGTTTACTGAGTACCTTGTCTCCCTAGATGATACTGGAGATTGTTTCACTAAATAGCATCATGCCCATTGAGAAAGGAGGAAACTGAGACTCAGAGGGGAAAGGGAGAGAGTGAGGGAGGGAAAAGAAAGAACTAGGCAGAGGTTCTGCTCATCAGATCCACTTGGGCAGGTTTAAGAAGACTCCGTCTGGGCCACGCCCAAGCTATTGGAATGGGACCCTCTGAAAGTGGGCATCAGCATTTCCTACGTTCCCTCAGAACCCTGCCTCAGAGGTGCCTTGTTTGCAGGTAACACTGCAGCTATGCCGGCATGGGCACATGGTAGTCCCAGTGGGGTCTGAGCCAGGCCTGTGTGACCCCAGAGCCAGGGTTCACGAGCATGGTACTCTGCAGCCTCCCACAGATCCTCTCAGGATCCCAGGCTCAACACTCTGCCCACGCCTCATAGCAGACTCTTCCCATGTAATCTCCCCACTCCCCAGCCTCCTGCGATTTCATTTTCCCACTTGGCATTTTATTTTGATGTTCAAGGCATAAAGGACCAATAGCTTCCCCCAAGCTATTTCTCCTCCGAAGCAGTGAAATAGCTTAGCAATTTTGGAGCCATTTAAAATGCATTGTTTTGCTGAGGGACCCAGTGGGGGGAATCCTGGTTTTCTCCTAAATCCTAGCACAGAATATAGCAGGCTCCCAATCAGGAATTTTTTTTTCTTTTTAGAGTCTTGTTAGTCATGAAGGCAGAAGTGTTCCTACTTGCACTGTGCTCTGTATGCAAGGAAAGGAGACTCGCATGCTGTGGTCTGGGCAGGTCACCCCACAGTACAGGCTTGGGGCTCGTCACAGAGGCTTGAATCCCTATGGTGATCCTAACCCGGGGTCCTCCTCTCTACAGAATGACAGCACTATCACCTAGCCGACAGGCGCTGCCAGGATGGATGCAAAGGCTTGGCACACTATTACTCAGCAACAATAATGCTATAAGGAAGTGGTGAGGATGGTGATTGTTGAACCACAGCCCTCATTGTTGGCTTCTGCAACCAGCCCCCTGCATTAGGCTCCCAGCATGTGTAGAACCCCTGCATTGTGTTGTCTAAGAAAGGCTCCTTCTTCTCTGGAGGGGGCTTGGTCTCCAAAACACAATCTGTGAAGACCAAGCTACAGAGACTGAAAATTGAAAATATAAGATGTTCCCATTGGACTGGGGTGGGGCCCAGCCAGGACCTTTTTAAAGCAGGCCTGGTGGTTCTGATGAACAGCCAGGATCTGAGTGCCTCTACCTAAGCCCTCCTTTCCCTTCCCTCCATCACTCTCTCCCCTTTCCAGTGGCTGTGATGTTGCTACAAGAGGAAACAATACCCAGAGTGTTGGGAGGCACCCAATCTTGCTCTCCAAAAATGCTGGTAGTTGGTGGAACAGACCCAGCCTATTTTCGCCTACACACCTTTGGCTCTGAGAAGAACCGATGCCAGGGAAATTTCTAGCTCTGTTTCTGGGCACTTCCAAGTCTAGTACCTCTTCTGTCCCAGTGCTGGGAAGCATGCTGGGCAGGCAGGGAGGGAGGCAAGGCTGCCCTGCCTTGTTTCTGTTATTCTGAGTGGAGGTGGACAATGGACACTTGAAGGGTGAGCACAGGTAATAGGAGAAAGAAGATAGGGGCTGAGCTGGTCTGGAGAAAAGACAGCAGCCTCCTCAGAGGCAGTGACAACGACACTGAAACCTGAAGCATGATGAGGGGAAGAAGAGAAGAGAGGATGGCCTCTGGAAGAACCCCTTTTACTAGGCAGGTTTTGGCAAGTTAGAAGAATTGAGATGGCTAGAGCATGGGACAAAGAGAGAACAGAGAGGCAGACAGTGGCTGGTATTTCCTGCACATATTCATGGGAGGCAGAATGTCATGGCCATGGTGGTGAGGAGTGAGACTGCTGGACCTACAGCGCCTGGCTAGGTTCAGTGCTGCCTCTACTGCTTAGAAGCTCTGTGGCCTTGAGCTACATACTTAATAATTCTGTCCTCATCTCCAAGGTGGCAGTGATCAGAAGGGCTTTGTGAAGATTAAATTAATTAACTCATGTAAACCACTTTAAAAAGTGCCTGGAACTTAGTAAGTACTATATAAATGCCTGCCAGCATGGTTTCAATCTCCTCGTCAGCAAAATAGGAATAATACAGAAGGACCTAACCACATTGTGAAGACTTAATGAGAAAATACGTATGAGATACTTAGAACATTACCTGGTCCACGATAAGCAGGCAAAACAAGTTTACCAACGTCATTACTTATCATTAATGATTATGTATGCTGGGCAGAGGATTTGAGACTCTTGGAGCAAATGTGCAAACAACCAAATACCCTGAAATGGGTGGGGGTCTCTTGGAGGAAGTGGCCTTCATTGCAGGTCTATGTCACAGGAATAGGAAGGGCACGCCAGTGGATAGCTAGATGAGGTGCCATTGCAGTCTAACAATCCATGATCCTACCCAGGATCTGATCTCTATTGATTGTTGCCCATCTCTAAAATTTCTCATGAACATATCCTGGATGCTTTAGTCTTGGACAATAATCTCCTGCTTGTTTTCCTACTGTGGCAAAGGGATGTTAAATTCAGACATCTTCCCGTGTCCCAGGCACTGACAACTCTTGTAATGAGTGCATATTGCAAGGGTGAAAAGTGGTTCCTTGGGGTTGGCATCCCAGGGTACTCTGTCTTTACAGCAAATTGGAGGCCAGTGGCCTCACTGTATCAACCAAGAGCACAGAAAGGCTAATGAATAGCTAGCTTTTCCAGCAGGGACTTTTGAAGAAGACGACCAGGATCCAGCTCTGGACCTGCAGGTCCCCAGAAGCATCCGCCACTCT
This sequence comes from Erethizon dorsatum, assembly GCA_028451465.1. Taxonomy (NCBI): domain Eukaryota; kingdom Metazoa; phylum Chordata; class Mammalia; order Rodentia; family Erethizontidae; genus Erethizon; species Erethizon dorsatum. The sequence continues at coordinate 49,947,751 of CM051827.1, read as the reverse complement.
TCTCCCTCTCTCCTTGGGTGCAGTTCATTGGCGCCCTCTAAAAATAGCAGTGGTTATTCAGGGAAATACACTGCCCTCTGTCTCTGGGGATGGCAGCACAGGCCTCTTTCAAAAATAGAAACCCAATCAGATGTGCTTCCTAATTCTTGTCTGTTGCTACCCATCTCAAAATCCTTCAGACAGATCCAGAGGCAGGGAAGTGGCCCCATACTAGGGACCATGTACCTGGGGAGAGCTAGAGCTAGGGACTGTTACCCCGGTTGTCTCTTTCCAAATCCTGTGGTCTGTCTGCATTTTAAAAAGTCATTTCCCCTTATTCCAGGTATTATGGAAATATGAATGGGTAATCTCTGTCTTAGTCACTTTCTTTTTGCTGAGACACAATACCCAACACCCACAACTTTAAGAAGGAGTGATTTATCTGGGCTCATGATTTCAGTCCACGCTCAGCCAGCTCCAAGGCAGAGGGGACAGTGGAGGAAAAGGTGCTCAATTATGGTGGCCAAGAAGTTGAGAGAGAGAGAGAGAGAGAGGGAGAGAGAATATCCAGGGACAAGAATATATCCTTCTAGGTCATGTTCTCAGTTACACAGCTTTAACTAGGCCCCACTTCTCAATAGCAAATCAGCTGTAGTGCCCCCATGATCAAATCACCTTCATACACATGAAGCTTTTGGGGGATGTTTAATATTGAAACTATAATATTCTGCTCCTGGCCCCCAAAAGACTCATGTTTATCTCATTATGCAAAATACATTTAGTCCACTGCTAAGAGTTGCCAAAGTTTTAAATGTTCCAGCATTGCTGAAAAAGCCAAGTCCAAAATCTCCTCTAAGACTCAAGGCAAACACTTTCTTAGCTGTGACCCATGGTAAAAATAAAAAAGAAAGCTAAACACTTCCAACGTGCAATGTTACAGGGTAAACATCCTCATTCCAAAAGGAAGAAATAGGAAGATAGAAAAGAATCAGACCAAACCAAGACTGAAATGCAGCAGGATAAACATTAAGTCCTGTAGCTCCATGTCCAGCACTTGGGATAAGCTGTGGTGTGACATGAACTTCAAAGGGCTTGGGCGGCCCCACTCCTACAGTATTGCCAGTTGCAGCCCTCATGGCCTTTCTCTTAGGCTGGCTGCACCCACTGCTTGCAGCTTTTCTTAGCAGATGTTCCACCTTCCTGACATCTCCAGCTTCCTGGGGTCTCCACTGGACTTTTGGGTTTACTCTCACAGCTTCATGCCCTGCCCTCTCAGGGGTGCACTGCCTGATCTACTAGGCCTTCTTCTGAAATTTTGGTGGAAGCCTCCATGACCCCATAACTCTTATATTCTGCATGTTTGAAAAACCGGTACCCATGGAAGATGCCAAGATTTGCTGCTTGCTTAAGCTGCAGCCAGCCCTGTCACTTCCCTCATGGCTGCAGAGGCCTCTAGGTGCCTTGTAGGTAACCGATTCTGTAGGCAGCCTTTTTCTAGTAGGGAGGGCCGGGGGCTTTCTTCTTAAATGAAATCTTTACAGTTTTTCACCCTTGAGCCTGGAAAGGGTAGAGTTTTGCTGGTTTCTGAGATGCCCTGAAGCCATTTTTCCTATTGTCCTGATGCAAAGTACTTGGCTTCTTTTTAATGCTAATCTTTGCTGTAACCATGCTTTCCAAGTCTTCATCTTTGCGGGTGCTTCCTTTCTGGTGAAACTATAAACATTTCACATTTGCTTTTTGCTTCTGATTTTCACTATTGATCTGGCTAAGAGCAGCCTGCAATACTTGGGCCACAGACTGAATGTTGGGCTGCTTTGAAATTTCCTCCACCAAATTAATTAGTCCACTGCCCTTAACTCAGTTTGCCCAGGACATGGGCAAAATGAAGACAAATTTTCTGCCAGAGAGTAACACACATGGTCTCTAGTACAACTGCCAATGAAGTCCTTGTTCCCAACTGGCTTTTACTGTCTGCATTTCTATCAGCATTCTGGTCTTCCAAACTCCGACCAGTATCACCCATCAAGCTCAGCCTCATTCTAGGGCTTCCCTAGCTGGCATCACCAAACATTTCCAAACTTTTCTCGTGAAACACTTCCAAAACCACCTTAACCTGGTGGTCAGGTACAGTCATAACAAGGACTCCACTTCTCTGGTACCAGTATTTGTCTTAGTCACTTTCTTATTGCTGAGCCACAATATTCAACATCCACACCTTAAAGGAAGAGAGGTTTATTTAGGCTCATGGTTTTAGTCCATGGATGGTCAGCTCCAAGGCAGAAATGGGATGGCAGAGAGGCATAGTGAAGGAAAAGGTGCTCAACTAATGTTGGCCAGGAAGCAGAGAGAAATGGGAGGAGCCAGGGATGAGAATATGCCTGTCTAGCTTGGAGTGGTGGCACATGCTTATAATCCCAGCACTCTGGGAGGCTCAGGCAGGAGGATGGAAAATTTAAACCCAGCCTGGAAAATTTAGAAACTTAGTGAGACCCTGTCTCAAAAAATAAAAAGGCCTGGGAATGTAGCTTAGTGCAAAGGCCCTGGGTTCAATCCCCAGCAGTAGGTAATGCCCCCAGTGACCCACTTCCAACCCAGACTCACCTTCTAATAGCAAGTCAGCTATAGCACCCCCATAGCCCAATCACTTTGCACAAACTGAGGCTTTTGGGAGATATTTTATATCTAAACCACAACACTGCCCATCTAGAAATAACCACTGATTTTAGCCTATTCTCTCTCCTTTACACACACATTTATTTATAGGATTGATATAATATGTTTTATATCTTATTATTTTTCCTCACTGAACATCACATCAGCTCACATCATTCAATTTTTTATTTTCACTCAATATGTTGTATATCAGGACTTTTCAGTAGAATATGGTTATAGAGGTTAAGCTATAGAAAGATCTGGTTTCAAGTCCTGGCTCTGTTATGTACAGGTTTTGTGGCCATGGGCAGTTACTTAAACTTTTGAAGCCTCAGTATTTACATTTCTGAAATGGGGTAAGTAATGGCAACCATCATTGCAAAGTTGTTATGAAGGCAAAATGCAAGCCTTTCCTAAATAAATAACAAACTCTGTTAAAGTATAATTGAGGTAATGATTTCCCTACTAGTAGATATTTTGCTTGTTTCTAAAGCCCATCCCACACTCCTCCTTTCTCTTGAAAGTTCTGGAATTCTGAGAGGCCATAGCTCCCGAGAAGTTGAAGGCCTTCCCGAGTAGTAGCAGGTTAGCTGATGGATGGGGATGGGGATGTTCAAGCTAGCAGAGCCTCACTTCTGGGATCTCTGCAAGAGCCCTACCTCAGGCTGAGGAGGTATAGCTCAGTGGTAGAGTGCTGTTGCTTTTCTCATGTGTGTGAGGCCCTAGAAGAAAAGTACGAGGTTCTGAAACAGTGCAATGCTAAATGGCTCTGTAGATGCTCTCTTGAGGTCGGGTCAGTGCTCCAGGCCACCAACCTACAGACATACCTGGACAGGGCCTCCTGCTCCGATTATCAGATAACATCATTTTTCTTCTCTAAATCCAACCACCCAGGAAGTTAAGATGTCTCTCTTCCCTATTCAGATCATTTCACGATGGCTGGAAGTGTTACAAGTTCAGTCTTGTTGATAAAAAAACAAGGCTCAGAAAGGGTACATGACTTCTCTATAGTCATACAGCTAGTCATTAATTGAGCTTCAATTAGAAGCTTGTTATGGGTTGAATTGTGGGCCCCCAAATTCACATGTGGAAGTTCTAACCCCCAGAACCTCAGAAAATGAGTATATTTGGAGAAAGGGCTTTGAAAGAGATAACGGGTAAAATGAGGTCATGCGGGTGGGCTCTAATCCGACATGACTGGTGTCCTTATGAGAGTAGTTTAGGACACAGATAACACAGACTGAGGGAGGACCATGTAAGGACACAGGGAGAAGGTGTCCCCTGCAAACCAAGGAGAGAGGTCTCTGGAGAAAACAAATCTGCTGACACCTGATCTTGAACTTCCACCCTTCCAAATTGTGAGACAAAACAATTTTGTTGTTGAAGCCATATGGTCTGTTTTATTTTGTTATGGAAGCTCTAGCTAAGGGATATAAAGCTTACAAATAAAAGCAAAGTGCTTAAGAGTTTTTAAGATTAAAAAATAATTCCATATTTTTTTGTTCTTTTTTATAATGACCTTGAGAGGTAGAAATAATATTTTTATTCCCATACAAGTGGGAAAGTGCTTAACCCAGTGCCTGGCAATGGTAGGTGCCTAACAAATGTCACTGTTCAAACTTACCTGTAAGAATTCAGACCTGCTATGGAATCTCATTGTATGGATAGAAGGGAGCCTCAGGGAGACAGGTTTCAAACGCCTTCTAAAGGACAGCTGCCCAGGGGTGAAAGAGACACCTTGGAGGGCAAAGTCGGATGCCTACTGGGTGCCATGAGGCAGAGTGCTGGGTTTCACTGTTGTCCTCAGAGCAGCAGCAGCAGCAGCAGCACCTAAGAGCATGTTAGAAACGGTGGTATCTGGTGCTCTTCCCCAGACCTACTGAAGCGGAAACTTGGGGGATGCAGCTCAGCCAGGTGTGTTTTGTACAAAGCCTGTTAGGGATTCTAGTTGGTTCTAGGGACTGAAAATGTGTAGGCTAGAGAAGACTGGACAGGCAGAATAGAGAGGATAAATTGACCTTTAGCAGCCCTTCAGAGCCAAAGGTACCTGAGATTCAGGAGGACACTGACTTCTCCTTCTCTTTGTCTTTCAGAGGCTACATGTTTGTCAGTGCAAACTGCTGTGGGTTGATGTGTGTCATGTGGGATCAGCTGACCACGTTTCACGGACTCCCTATCCATGTAGCTGGGAGAAAGCCAGTTGGGAGCTCTTCAGACTCACACAGCAGCTAGTGCCCCCTGAACATGATATAGGTTTCCACATCAGTGCTGAAAAGTGCTTTGGAGATGCACCAGCAGAGCCTATCTGGTCAGGAGAGGCAAAGGTCATCCAAAGTCCACAGCACAGTGGTGTAGGTCAGGCCTTCCAGGCTTAATCCCCATCACTGTGTGGCTGCGTTTGCTGACCTTGAAGGATGTGAACATCTATTAAAACTGCTAGGGGCAGCTTCTATTTTCATCCAACATCTCTGGCTCAGCTGGCACATGGATCTCAATTCCAGGCTGATCATTCTTGATGGAAAGTTTCAAAGTCAAGGTGGGGGCAGGAGAGGACAAAGCTGTTGCTCCAGGCACAAGCACAGCCTCTGAACTTTTTGCCTGTCACTAGTAGTTTCTATCTACACCAGGGGATAGAATACTGCCTTGGAAATGCTTCTACCTCAGGCATTACAAGTGACTCATACTCCAGTTGCCTCAATACCCAGAGTCGCTCAGTAGAGAGGCTTGTCAAACCTTGTTTAATCAGTTCTGGCAGGGAGTATACTCCATGGATGGGCACTATTATGCACCTTGGAGCTTTCTTTCTTCTCTCTTTTTTTTTGGGGACAGAGTCTCATCATGTAGTTCAGGGCTGGCCTTGAACTCACTACATAGCCTAGCTTGGCCATGAACTTGCAGTGATCCTCCTGCCTCAGCTTCCCAGGTGCTGGGATTACAGGCGTGCACCACCACACCTGGCTAGAGCTTTTTGACCTTATTGAAAAAGGCTATGCTGCAGAGGGTCTGCAGAAGGAGCTTTCGTTCTAACTGGTCCAGTAGAGAAGAGACCACTATTGGGACTTAAGGGCATTAGTAACACTAAAGGCAGAGCACTGGACAGAGAACGTGATCTTGGCTGAAGGTGGCAGTTGGGATATTTGTGCTTGGGCACTTGCTATTCTGTTATCTTGTGAATGAAGTCCAAAATTTGCATTTTTAATAGCAATGTTGATGCTGGTGGTCCAAGAACCACACTTGGAGAACAACAGGAAATAGTAACCTGCTCTGCCTTCCTCATGGGATTCTAATGATGGTTTCTCTGGAAGACCCATGACCAGTTCCACTCTGCTATTTGCCTGTTGTATAGGACCCTTGGGCCATCACCATCTCTGAGTCTTGGGTTTCTTATCGGTAAAATGCCAACAAAAATTTCCATCTTGTGTGTACCTCAGAGTAGTGAGAGTCAAAGAAACAAATAATTAGTCTAATGAGGTCTAAAAATTGTAAAGACTATTCAAATGTAAGAGGAAGTAAATGTTTATTGTGTAAGAGGAAGTAAATGTTTACTGGGCACCTACTGTGAGTCAGAAGCTGTTAGATGCTGGGAATATTGACAAGAGTAAACCAGAATCCCTTCCCTTAGGAAACCTAGGGGTCAGCAGGGGAGACAGGTAAATGAACCAATGGTATAGTCAGTGTTAGAGCGAAGTCTCACAGTAGCCTGTAGAAGAAAGGATAAGGAGTGGGGCAAATTGTTTAAGGCTATCTGACTTTATCCTTAGCACAAAGAGAAGCTATAGGTTAAGATACCTGATTGTTTTTGTTTTATGGAAAGATCAGTGTGGGCTGGAGTATGAATCATTAGGAGGATCCAGGAGACTAGAGGCAGAGACAAGGAGACAGTTAGGAGGCTGCTGCAGTGATCCAGGAGTGAGACAATGGAAAGAAGTGGACGCATTTAAGAGATTTCCAAGATAGAATTCAGAGACTTGGTGGCTGATTAGATGTTTGAGACAAAGGAGAAGGCAGCATCAAGATGGTGCACAAATTTCTGGCCTGCTGATTAAGATGAGGAGGACTGGGGAAGTGGGTTGGGAGTAGAGATAGTGCTTAGACTGTTTTGGGGCATGATGAGCGCAAAGTGCTTAGGAGATGCATATCTGATCAGCCTTCTGTGCAGTGGTCATGGCACTGCCATGAACAGATGCTTTGTCCCATCGGCCACTGCCATTCTGACTTCCAGGTCCCCCTACTGTGAGGGACTGTCCCCTCCACCCCATCTGCATCCTCTCTCCCCATGCCCTGGCGCTGGTGAACTGCACCGTTCTCTGCCTTTCTGACATGCAGCTGTGTCCTTCCCATCCATAGAGTCATCTCCAAAGTGAACAACAGTAGCAATCAGCAAGCAATCATCTTTTCTTCCCCTATACAATGGCTGGGTGTGCAGATAATGTTTGTGATTGTTGCAGAAATGATGGAATGAAAAATGGGGCTCCTGCCAAAAAGAAAAAAGAAAAAAACCTATTTAAATAAACTCAAGTGGTTCAGACCCAATTGGAAGTTTCCAAAACTGGGGCTGCTAAGATTATCTGCCCCTCTGCTTTCCCTGTGGGATGGGGGAGGGGTGCCTTGGAAGACCCTGCCAGGACAGGGCAGCCCCCCACCCTCCCCATGGTGGCCTGAGCCTTGGAGGCTCCAAAGATTGAGGCCACGGTGGGACTGTTCTGGTTCCCACCATGCATTCTGAGCATTAATGAGGGGCAGCTGCCTGGGCTTTTCACTCTCACACCGCTTAGTTCTCAGCCAACTGACAGGCGGTGCTCATGGAGGGTCTGCGTGACTTTACGTGCATGACAGGCAGGAAGACAATGGATTAGATGACACCTGTAATAATGAGCTCTCACTGTAACTGTGCTCTGAGGGGACCAAACTGCAACCCACAGTGGGTTAAGTCTTTCACAGCCCACTGTCATTTGATCTGTCCTCACAGCTGTACTTCCAGGTGGGTATGACTGTTCTCATTTGACTAAGGGAGAAAATGGAGAGAAAGTTAATTACTACGTCAACAACTAGAAAATAGCAAAACTGGAATTTTAACCCAGGTTGCTTGATTCAAAGACTCATGATGAAGTGATAAGGAAAAAGAAAGATAACAGTAAATTTTGGCAAGGATGAGGAGAAACTGGAAGCCCCAGTAGCCTACTGGGGGGAAGTTAAAATTCTTCAGCCACCTGAAGACAGTCTGAGAGTTCCTCCCGTGATGAACTAGATATTTGCCCAAGAGAAATGAAAAACATCTACACGAAAGCTGCCATCCAAATTTTTATAGCAGCATTATTCATATAGCAAAATAATGAGAGCAATCCAAATGCCCACTGGCTGATCAATGCATAAATACAACATGGTCTATCAATACAATGGAAAGTTATTTGAAGTATTGAAACAGTACAAAGTGGATGAGTCTTGAAAACATGCTAAGTGAAAAGCAGCTGTCACAAAAGGATATATTCTGTATGATTCCATTTATATGAAATGTCCAGTACAGGCAGTTCCAGAGAGACAAAAAATTGACTAGTGGATGCTTAAGGCTGTCAACCTTAGAAACCACAGTGGGAGTGGGCAGCAGGTTTGGTGACCCAAGAATTGGGGGTGGTTCTAAGTTAGCGCAAAGTCTAGAATGACTGCGAATGGGTATAGGTTCTTTTGGAAGTAACGAAAATGCTCAAGAATTGGTTACATGACTGTAAATATACTGAAGACCATGGAATCATTTACTTTAAATGAATAAGTTACATGACATGTCAGTTATGTCTGAAGCTATTTTTTTTTTTTTGTGGGTACCAGGGGGTCGACCTCAGGACCTCGCGCGCCAGCAGGCGCCTGTGCCGCTGAGCGATATCACCGGCCCCTTTTTTCGTATGTGGGTTCCGGGAGTCGAACTCGGGCCCTCGCGCTTGCCAGGCAGGCGCTTACGCCACTGAGCCATCTCACCGGCCCGTCTATTTTTAAAAGCAATTATTGAATATTAAAAATGAGTGAAAGAAATAAAAAGATAGCAACCAAGATCGTCCCAAATGAAACTATCTAGAATTATTATTTTTCATTCATTCAACGAAGCTTGAGCTCCTGTTATGTGCTAGGCACATATCTTACCTAAACACATGTGGGAATGATTAATATTAGTTTTTGGATACTGGTTGCCTCTTAGGAAGGAGAAGAATGAGTCATGGGGGCACACTGGAGCCTTTGATTGCACTTGTAACGTTTCTTTCAAAAAGTTACTTGCAGTATCTTATTTTTTACTTGAAATTTATATTGAAATAACTATAGATTCATATGTCATTGAGTACAAAGAGATCTTCTGCACACTTTTCCCAGTTTCCTCTATGGTAACATCTTGCAAAAATGTAAAATCCTATCATAACCAGGATATGGATATTGATACAATCCACCAATCTTACTCACATTCCCTAGTTTTACTTGTATTCTTTTTTTTTTTTTTTTTTTTTGGTGGGTACCGGGGGTCGACCTCAGGACCTCGTGCGCCAGCAGGCACCTGTGCTGCTGAGCAATATCACTGGCCCTTTTTTCGTATGTGGATTCTGGGAGTCGAACTTGGGCCCTCACACTTGCCAGGCAGGCGCTTACGCCACTGAGCCATCTCACCGGCCCTTTGTTTGTATTCTTGTGTGCATGGGTGAAGTTCTAAACAGTTTTGTCATCTGTACAGGTTTGTGTTTTCATCACACAGTCAAGACACAGAGCAAGGATCTCTCCTGTTCTTCTCTTTTAACCCCACCTACCTCTATTCTATCCCTTTCCTGCGATTCTGTCAACCACGATTGCAATACCTACAATGTTTTAATTCTTCTGCTAGGCGGTGGGCATACAGATTTCCATTCTATTCTTTATCCCACTTTTTTAATACAAAGAATATTTCCTAATTGAAACAGAGAAGGAGGAGAGAACGAAGGTAGCTCCAACATTGGGCCAGCCTTGTGCAGCCACATGCTGAAGTTAGGGCAACCAAGAGTGCAGGTCTCAGGAGGCCAACTGAGGTGAGGCCCGTGGGCCACTGGCAGGTCTGGTGCTTAGGAAGTGGGGCTTGGATGCTCATTTGTTTCTAGGACTCACACGATACCAAAGACCGTCTGAATCTTTCAGCTTCTGGGGCAGGTGTTTAAGGGGAGCCTGGGTCATGTTACCCTCTCCCTGTCGGAGTGTGTGTGAGTGGGCTGCTCCTGAAATGGAACAATCACAAAGAATACATTAAGAAAAGGTGACAGCGCTCAAGGGGGGACAGAATGACCTCTGGCATCTCCTGAAGGCCCTTGAGAAAGATCTGCAATTGCAGCAAATGGCTTCCAGCACAGTGTTGGAATAGAGAATGCCAGTTGCAAGGTCTAGTAATGTTCTTCTAACTTGTAAAAAATGTTGGGGATTTTGTTGCAGCAGGTAGATAATGAGGCCCTGTTACTACCTGTCTCTGCCAGGTGCAGAGGAGACAGGTGGGGCTCTGGCTTCCTGTATAATTCCCACAACCCTCACCATGCGGCTTTGACCTTCTTTGCCTAAATTCTTGTAAACATTTATTACGAATTTCTTAGTCTTGGGAAGAGTGGCGTGGGTAGGGGGCAGAGACAGACTCCGGTGTTAATATCTGCTAGGGGCCCGCCCGGGATCACACATCTTCTTCACAAAAGCTTCCTACTGGGACATCCAGAAACATCCCCCAGAGAACGGTAACGTGTGCCAGGAAGGCCACAGAGGCGCCGTAACTACCTGCTGTGGGACAGAGGCAGGAGCAGGGCAAGCAGCCTGCATGGTCAGGTGGGGACAGACTGCTACAAGATCACCTTCCAGGGGACTGGGAAAAATTAGCAGGAGTTTGGCAGCTTGCAGTTCCTAAAAGGCTCCCCACTCCCAGGGAGGAACACTGTAAAGACCTAGCGGTCAGGGAGTCCTGCTATTTCACTAACGCCAGTGCTGCTGACAATAATATCAGTACCGAGCACAGACTGGGAGTGCTCACGTGGGTCAGGCGCCGTGCCAAGTGCTCGCTGGGTCCTAATAACAATAACGCGTTATTATTACTGCATCGGTTTTACACCTAGAGTTATAGAAACAGGGTGGTTAAGGAACTTGTTCCAAGTGACTCTTGAGAAGCAGGAGAAGAAGCTGGGTGTGATGGCACAGGCCAGTAATCCCAGCACTCAGGAGGCTGAGGCAGAAGGATTGCTGTGAGTCTGCCACAAGTCTGGGCTGCATGGTGAGCCCTGTCTCAAAAAGAAACAAACAAACAAAAAAAAACAAACAAACAAAGGAGAAGTGGAAGAAGTGATGCCAAGATTTGAACCCAGAGTCTGAGCAACTTACCATCTATAATAAATCTCCCTGGGAAAGGCAATCTAAGATCCAATGGGAAGTTCAGGCTTCCTCAGGAGAGGAATGGGAAGCTACTGAAAATCACAAGGAGAGGATCACAGGCAAATCTTTGCGGAACACTGTCCCAGAGCCATCTCAGGCACCCTGTTCAACATTTCTGAAAAAACACCTTGGTTTTATAGCTGTTTGGGCTTTTTTCCTGAGTCTCTTCCTCATTTTGCATGTTAACATTTTGGCGAACTAAAATTAAGCCTGCTTTAGAGAATTAGGCAACACCCTTTCCATAATTGCAGGCACAAGCTGAGGCTGCTTGCCCACACAGGAAATAGCCTTTCTCCAACATTCCAGATGCACTAAGCTCTATCTTGTCCAATTCAGCTCCGTCTCCCCACTCTGACCCCCACTGTGCAAGGCTGGATCAGAGCACATTGCTTCACCCCCAAGATAAGACACAAGTGCCAGGAGACCTGAACACCAAGTGTCTTCAAACCTGGGTGCTGTATTTGAGGCTCCCAGGTTCTACCTGCTGCTCTGGACCTGTGTGGCCATCCAGCTCCAGACCTTGGCACACTCCCTTCTCTCCTCTCCACGGATGTCATGGAAGGAAGATGTATCCTTTGCAGCCAGTGAGTTCTGGTTCATGCCCTAGCTCTGCCACTTGTCACCTGAGTGAGCAGTGGGGTGGGAAGCTCCTGCCCTCTTTGGGCCGAGGTTGGCAGAGGAGGTTGGGTGAAAAGACATCAAAGTTCCCTCCATCTCCTACTAGAGAACTCACAGCACCAGGGCTGAGCTGACCTTCATCTCCCTGAACGAGATGGCAGCAACAACCCCCACCTTTCAGTGGGTTTGTCATGAGGTGACCGGGCAGGCAGGAGGCTGAGGACCTGTGGAGCGTTCTCTTGGCCACGCTGAGTTTGCTGGGTCCACACCCTGACATATTGCGTGTATAAATAATGAATTGTGCCCACACCGTTCCTCGCCACAGAAGACAGGCCTTGTGCAGGAAACAGAGCTGCTGGCAGAGAGGCCCATCTGCCTAGCTTTGCTGAGTACAACTGCATTCCCTGGTTTGCCAGGCTGGGTTCACTATCTTCTGCATTTCAGTGATGTGGCAGAGGTGACCTGCCTGTCACACCCAGTTTGGAAAGGCCTAGATAGGAGTCAAGGGTGCAGTCATGCAGGAAGGGTGTCTCCTTCCCTCTCACTGCTGGAAAGGAAAACTCTTCCCTCCCCTCCCAGAGCCAAGCATGGAATTCATAACTGAATCAGCCTCAGCGTCACCCTGAAGGTCCAGGAATGGAAGCATGGATGCAGGCCCAGGTTGGGAGTCCCGCCGGGTGAGCTACTCACCCTGGTTCTGCAATCTGGGCATCTGTGGCAGTGCCCTAACTCCTATCAACCCCAGTCTCCTCACCTATAAAATGGGGATAATGAAGATGATGCAGTAACAGCTGAGTTGCTATGAGGGATAAGAGAGGGAATGCAGTAAAATGCATAACCCATTATTTAATAATGTAATTAGTTGGGGGAGAAAGTTAATCATTCAATGAGTAGATAATGAGAGCCTATAATGTGCCAGGCCTTATTCAGGCAGTTCTGAACCATGCCAGCCCTCCCGGGGCAAGAGGCTGCAGGCGGAGGGAAGTAGGAGTGTCTGGTAATCCAGGGGGAAACGCGACACTCTTCCCCTTAAAAGACAACTGCTAGCAACTTTGAGATCCACCTGGATTTCTCAACTTCAACCGAATGTGTATTAATTGTGCCTGTGAAGGAAGAACCAGGAAATGTCTTTATCACCTGAATGGATCACGCTCTTCTTCACTTAGACAGAGGTCTGGGATGTTGTACCTGCATTACTTCATTTAACCCTCAGAGGAGCCCTGTGAAGTGAGGTGTTTGTATCCCATTTTACAGACAAAGAAACTAAGCCACAGTGAAATTAATTTGTCTTCAATCATATAGGTTTTTAATGAGGGAGAAAGTATTTGAATTTAAGTGTATCTGGCTTCAACACTACTGCTCACTCAATTCACCAGTGATTCTAAACTTTCTTTTCATTATAACTCTTCCCACCCCAACTGTGATGGAGCCTTTATAGAATATTTTCCCCCAAAATCTTTCCCCATGAAATTTCAATACCATAGGTCTATTATATGTCTGTTTACGTATGTGGCCCTTTGGAGGACCACCAACTATTATATTAACTGAGACTTTTCTTTTCATCCCTAAGAAACAATTTCATACCTCAGGGAAGAGAGTGCCCATGTTGAGAACGCATGAGTTATACTAGTGGTTCTCAAAGTGGTTCCTGGGGTAGGAGAGGGCAATGCTCACCCACAGCCAAAGACCAGGAAAGGAAAATCAGCTGGACCATTTCTCTGAGGGCTAATGTTTTCTTTTGGGGGAACTGGCAACTCGTGATCTCTCTGTTTCTAGACCCCTACTTTCTGTCCCTCATAACCATGTCCTATGGGAAGTGTGTGGTCATACCCACCCAAGTCTGGGTTGGTTCCCTTTGCAACTGGCTTTATTCTGCTAAAGTAATGTCATAGTGTATGGTCACCATCTGTGAAAAGTCTTGTCCATAAATGGAAGGATTGTGACATATCCATATCTGCATCCAGAAGCTAACATAGACACTCAATAAATATTTGTGGGAATAGTCCAGCTTCCCCCACTTCCAAGCTGTATAACTTAAAGCCATTGACCCTCTCTGAGCTCCAAGGGCCCATCTGTGAATCAGAAATAACAACACTTACTTCACTGGACAGTTGTGAAGGTTAAATGGACTGTGAAATCCCTAGCACAGTAGTTCACATCTAATAGGTCCTCAACAAATCTTCCTGCTCACCCCTGCAGTGCGTTTTTGCACCCTTACCTTTTCTACTATGGTTAGAATTCAAAGAGGCAAAGGATTCTGTGTTTCTTGTTGACTTATGGCTCTTTCTACCAGGGAATATTGGAAAGCAATGGAAGGTGGAAGCCATCTAAGTACATTCATTTTACAATGGGTAAGTCAAGGCAATCCAGTGACAGAGGTCCACAGCCTTGGAAATAGGCCCCTAGTTCACTACGTCAGATTTTGACTAACCAGGCTGCTGAGGTGTGCAGTTGAAGATGAAATTATCAACAGGGAGCAAGCCCTGTGCTTTGGTGATTGAATCCACCAAAGGTAATGACACCAACCTTCCCATTTGGAAATAAACTAGGCATTCGGCTTGGAAATAGCTAACTGGCTCTGTGATCATTTTCATTGCACATGCAGGACTGTGTAGCAGTGTTGCTCTGAGGACATGGGGTAGGAAAATAAGGACCACATTAAGGGATTTTAGAAGGGCAATCCCATCTGCAGCAGTCGTTGGCCTCCCTCTGCTAACCCCATTCCTGACAGGCCTCTGGGAAGGGCAGCATTCCACACTTGGCTTCTATATCTGCTGCCTTGTCATTGTTTCCCAAAGCATAGGAGGCTGGCACCAGAGATGCTTCCCTCACAGGGTTCCTTATTCAAGCAAACAGGGAACCCATGGCTTCAAAGCTCCATCTGACGCTTTTGGAATTTCATCTCAGGTTAACTGCTTCCTCTTCCTCCCTAAGAATATTCATGTGTTCATTTGGTCCCGGAACATAATAATTAAACAAATGCTGAGTGTTGTAAGATGATGGTGCCATGGGAGGGTGGTGGCATGCCCAATACTCGAGAGGCGCAGACTCAGGGAGGGAAAGCAACCTAGGAAGATGGACATGGTCTGAAGCCAGGACGAGGCTGTTGTGGCCACTGTAGCATCACTGAGGACGGCTACACCCCAGAGCCAGAGCAGGGCTCCTGCCCGGAGCAGACTCAGCGTTTTCTCCCATGTGGAGGACAGCGTGGTGTGTCCAAAGGATGAGCCAAGCAGATCTGACTCCAAACCTGAGCTTCATCACCTCACAGCTATGTGTCCCTTAAAAATGGAGACACTGCATTCCTCTCTCATAGAGTCAAAAATACATAGCTTTTCATAATGAGATAAAACATACAATGAGCATAGCACAGATACTAACCTGCAGAAGAGTTGAAAAACATCCACTTATTCTCGCTTTAGCTGATATCATTGGTGCATATGTGACAATACATTCCTAGCATCATAAGGCTTATTTGCCTTATTATTCATACAGGAACTAGAATGTTCCATTTAACATTATTTCTCCAAACTGACCCTAGAAAAAATATATCTATCCCAATCTCTTTAACTTCCCATGTTTCCATCACCTGCCAAGATAGACACTTCTGACAGGGTCTGACCACTAGGTAATTTGTGAGCCACTCTTGTGAGTAGCTCTTGTTAATAATAACTAGTGTTTACATCTTATTTGCGGTCTTGTCTTCAATGAAAAGGATAAGTGGAGCTTACTGATTGCTGTAGAAGATGCCACGGTAGACACCAAAGGATGGAACAAAGAAGCATTATTGGTGTTCTGTTAAACTTTCCAAGAGGTAAATCATGTACTTGGAAATATATGACAGAAATACATTTTTTAAAAAGAGCAGGACATAGCAGTAAATACTCAAGGTCCAACCAATGTCACCAAGCTCTTGTGAGTAGTGAGAAAAGCAGATATGGGGTTTCTATAGGCAGACTCACTTGAGTTTGAAGTGTGAATCTCAACGCTGCCATTCACCATCTTTATTAGGAAAAAAAAGCCTCAGTTTATTCATCTGTAAATTGGGAGAATATCACCTTACTCCCATGATAGTACGATAACATGGTGAATACCTGGGATATGGTGAGCACTCGATTAGCTGTTAGTTTCCTTCCTCCTTCTTTTTCTCACTTTCTCTTCTATTCTGAATACCAGACATCACTTTATTTGCTAATGAATTAGAATTGACAGTGGGTGGCTTTGATATGCCTGTTGGTGACTGCAGTACCCTGTATATATACATTTGTATGTCATCAACTGGAGATGCCTGTGCAAAAACATTCAAGGAGCTTTCACTTCTTAGGCAACAGTCACAAGAAGTCCTAACACTTCCCCCTGACATCCCAAACTTTCTTCTAACAGGCCTCAACCTCCTTCTGGAACCTGCTCTCCAACCACTCTTCTGCCTAAATGCTCACACTAGTGGCAGCCACCAGGGTGCTGGGTGCAGAAGGGATCTTCTCTCAGCCCTGAGGTGATAAGTGTGGCACAGAAGGCTTTCCAACTCCATCTAAAAGCATGAGGAGGGTCTCACTAAATGGCCCGGGACGGGGTGGGAGAATATCAGGTGCTAAGGCCAGGGTCTCCCTAGGGCAGCCAGGCTTAATTCCAGGAGAAATCTTACTTCTCCGCTGAGACTGCTCCACTTCACTCCTTCTCTACTGGATTCACAGTGACTCCTTCCCCGTTCCCTGGGAAGTCTGTAGTCAGGCTCTCACCTCTGAACCCACAGTTTTCAAAGTGTGGTCCAGGGGTCCATGTGGATCGCCAAGATCCTTTCAGAAAGTCAGTAAGATCAAAATTATTTGTTTTAATGCCATGCCATCAGTTATTCCTTTCCTTCTTATTCTCTCAGAGTATTCAGGGGAAGTTTTCAGATAATGCATAAGCAGGTGCATCTTCTACTAAGTCAATGAGTAAAGAAAGTTACCAAAATGGATAACGATGCCACTCCATTTTTGCTTTTTTGGAAAAATCAGTTTTCGTAGAAATGTGTTACTAATATTAATGTAAAGACTTACTATTTTGTGTTAAATAAGTTGCAAATTACCGTTTTAACATGGTTTTCAGGGCTAATTTCTGTGTGACAAAACTCAATACAGAAACAATCCATATAAACAAAATCCCTTTGGGTTCTTCAGGACTATTGAAGAGTAAAACAGGGTCCTGAAACCAAAGAACTGCTGCTTAGGAGAAGGCTCTGCAGAAAGGAGTGGGGAAAACAAAGTGCACTCTTGCAATTTCTACCGTTCACTGGGAAGAAGGCCTCTGGGCAGCCTACCCCTGGCTGAATGCTTCTGTTTACACCTAACATTTCCTGGGCACTATCTCTCCTCTTTCCTCTGAAAACTAGACTAATGGTCCAGTGCTTCAATGGCGGACCACGCCCCCCACCTCACAAGGGGGTCAGGAGAGCCCTGCCCCCAGCCCCTTCGGTGTGATCCCTTCCCCAGCCTCAGGGAGTCGTATGGTCAAGGGGCTTTCATATCAGAAAAGTGGACCCCACAAGTAACTCAGTCTCTGATTTGCAATTTTCCCTGTTTTCTAAGGATGTTGAACATTAAAAAAAAAAAAAAAGTGTGTCCTGGCCATTTCTGTATTTTCCAGATAACTGTCTATTCAGATTTTTGTCCATTTTTAAATTATGCTGTTTGTCCTCCTGTCGCTGAGTTGTGTTCTTTATATATTCTGGATACACATTTCTGAACAGATATATGATTTGTAAATATTTTCTCCCATTTTGTGGCTGCTTTTTCACTTTCTGGATGATGTTCTTTGCAGCACAAAACTTTTTAATTTTGAAGAAGTCCACTTTATCTATTTTATTCTCCTGCTCCCTTTCTACAAATGCCAAACCATTGCCTAATCCAAGGTCATGAACATTTTACGTGTATGGTTTTTTTCCTAAGGGTTTATAATTTTAGTCCTTAGATTTGGGTTGACAATTCATTTTGAGTTAATTTTTCTTTATAGTACGAGGAAGGATCCAACTTCGTGCTTCCATATGGATATCTGGTTGCCCCAGCATTACCTGTTGAAGAGAGAACTCAGGGTCTCTGTGCCTCAGCAACCTGAGGAGATTTAAGAGACCGCCTTACAGAGTGCTGGGAGTATTTTATGAGATACTGAGGAAAACTCCCTGTGGGGTCCTTGGCATGGAACAGTCAGTGCCTATAACCGAAGGGGTGGACAGTGGATCTGAAAGTATCTGAAACGCTGCCATCATTACTATTATCTGACCAAAGCTTTTCCATTGCTGAAGACCTATGACCCCACTAGCTTGTCACAGTGCGTGTCCCATCCTCAAGGCACTGGTTTGCAATCTCTTTCTCAGGAACCCTTTTCCTGAGTGGACTGATAATCTCTTTTTCTTCCACCTTCCTTTTTCTCTTCCTTACTGTCTACCTTAATATTTACATTAAATATTTTTGGTCTTCATTAACTAATTTTAGATCATTAATCCAGTCAGATGCTTTCTGGCAAGGGGTTGGGAAGGCATGAATGAATGAATGAGTCTACCAATTCAAAAGACAATTTAAAGATTGTAAAGTGAAGCCCCTAGGGCACCCCTGGGTGGGTGTCAGGGTTGGCTCTGTGGGAGGCTAACTCAGGCTGTTTTTACCCCCTGCTCCCTTCCTACCCAGGAGAGATACTTTTAAATCACGTCTCCCTCCTCCCAGGTGTTTGCAACACCTCCTGACTTAGTTTTCTCTCTGAATCTCATTAGTGTCCCATTTGCCTCCTATTCCTGATCTCCAAGGCAGGCGCTAAGCAGGAGGAGGCAGAGCTGGCAACAAGGACTCCAGCCGCCTGACTGTGGGGCGAAGGGGATTTGCAGGGGAGGAGGAAAGGGGGCCCTGAGCTGCAATCCCAGATGCAGCTCTGGTCCCCTCGGCTCAGGCCAGCAGAGAGTAACTGGGTGCTTACTGTGTGGCAGGAGCTGGAAAGAGCTACTCTTTCTCAGAGAAAGAGCTATTCCTGCCCCAGCTCACAGAGATGGATGATACTACTTGTGTGTAATGCACTGCAGTGATTCCCGCCTCCTGGGCAGGAAAAGAGGGCAGTGGGGGGAAAGGACACCAGGGACATCCCAGGAAGAGGGCACAGCATGGAACAAGTAACAGTGAACTCCAGTGTTCAATTATTTGTTCATTCACTCACTTGCTTGGCCTGCACTTACTGAGTACCTTGCACGTGCCAGGCATTAAGGCCCTGCAGGGAACAGTGCAAAGCAGGTCCCTGCTCTCCTGGAGCTTATGTTCAGTGGGAGAAGTCAGAAACAGACAAACCTATCCAGTAATGTACCAGGTGGATAAATGCTGCGTACAAAAGTTCAAACCGAAGAGATTCTCAGAAGACCTGGACCAGGAGGACCGTTCTCTCACAAGGGGGTCAGGAAGGCCCCGTCCTTGCTCCACCATGCTCCTTGCCATCGCTCTGGCCTTTCAGCCCAGCTGTGCTCTGCTCACTTGGATGGTGATTTCCAGTCTCTTTGCTGCTGTTCCTTGGCTGGAAGAGTTCCCCTAAGACTGGAAAAGGCTCCATGCTTCGTACCCTGAAGCAGGAGTGTTTATGGTTCGCAGAACAGCAAAGAGGCCAGCTGCAAGGGAGAGCTGGTGGGACATGGTGGGAGGGAGGAGTGGATCCTGTAAGTCCTGGGAGAAGTGGAAGGGCCTTAAGGTGGGGAGTCCCAGGAGGGTTCTGAGACGGGAGTGATGTGACCTGGGAGATGCTTTGACAAATGTGTCCCTGCTAGATGGTGGACGGGAAGGAGCAGCAGAGCTATTGCCATAATGCAAGGCTGAGGTGGTGCCTGGGGCCAGTGTAGGGACAAAGGAGGTGGCCACAGGACTGGGGAAGGGAGAGAAGTGATTGTTTGGTACTGACACAGCACAGAGTACAAGGGGCAGAATGGTGGGAGATGAGACTGGAGAGAAAAGATATCAAATATGCATGTCCTTCCAACATTCCCTAGAACTTGTAGAAAGAAGAATCTGGCCATGCTAAGGCTGAGATTCAGCCCCAACCTGTCAGACTTGGATCCCTCTACCCAATAGTTTTGCAAAATATTTCCCCTGCCCCTCCCTTGATGTGGATGAGCTCAGCAAGCCTCACTGAAGCCCAGCTCTGTAGGTGCACCATGGGGATGAGGAAGTCACTCACTGGGCTCCTAGAGGGTCCCTCTATTAGAGCTGAGAGCTGGGTCCCCTTGCCTGTGATACATGCAGGACATTGGGGAACCAGGGAGAGAAAGCTCAAGAGAGGAAGAGACTACGTTTCCTGGGTTTCAGTGGAGTGGGGACTAGATTCAATGACCTTTTTATTTTAACTTTCAAGTCATGATTGCCCATGCACAGATGGGAAAGAAGGGGGACCTTCAGCTCTCCCCTTGCCTCGCTGAGGCACACTCCATTTTCTTATCTTACAACTGCGTTGTGGGGTTGTGGGAGTTAAGTGAGTTGTATCAATCAGGTCTTTGGCTCAGTGACTCAGTAAATGTGACCCTGTTTTACCTGTCCCTTTCTATGAAAAGCTAAAAGTCTTAAAGGACTAGGGAGGAACAACATAAAATAGAGAACAATCTATCTCCATGTGGAGCATTCATCTGTCCCAGCATGCAGTTGCACATTCTTCAGGCAGACAGCAGAGGTACCTTTGCTTTTGTTCTTTGCTGGCCTATGGTAACTATTCATTACACCTTTGGTGAACAGATAAACGATCGAGGCAGAGGTGATGTAAGGTCCAGGCCTCAGCAGTTTTTAGTTGTGAGGACTTGGACAAGAGAGTTAATGTATCTGAGCTTCAGTTCCTGACTTTAAAATAGAAATAATAATATCTACCCTGGCATAAACAGTTAGGGCTCATCAGATATGCATATCTTTCTCACATTCCCCAGAACTCTAGAAATCAGACAGGGTCCACAGGACTAGTGTTGGCCGGTGGGCTGTGTCTCGCGTCTGGACTGAAGCATTTAACAGCCAACAACTTCCAGCTGTCTCTTCCTCTGCTGCAGAGACCATGGCGGCCATGAATTCTGGGTGATACATTTACAGTAGAGCAGAGCTTTCATCAGCCTGGTCCCTGAGACACTAAGCAGAGCAGAGCTCTTCGCCTATCTGGGTTAGACATGTAGCATGCGTAAGAAATATAACTTGGCTGGGTGAAGCCCCTGTGATTCTGGAGTTAATTAACTACTGCAGCATAATGGATCCTAACAAGACTCATACCCTACCTTTCAAGACTGCTCAAAGGATAAGAAACAGGGCTTCGTGCAAGCAAGTGCATGGTAGGTCTCCAAAACAGGACTCCCTCTCTTTTTTTCCTTTCTCTGCTTCCTCAGCCTCCTTCACTGTGGTCAGCCTCCACTTACAATTCCACCCCTCTCTGGGCCACCTTCCTTCTAGCTTGAAACATTGTTCCACTTTCCCAAAACAATCCAGGCGTTTCCTACTGTTTTGATTTTTGCTGTTCTGCATAGATAAGAAGAAAAGCTTCCAGAAAGCCCTCTGGCCCCTGGACCACTTGCCTCCCTACAACCTCTCACTCACTTTTCTCCACCCTTTTCTCAAATGTACTCTGATCTCAACACTAGCTCCAGGTCCATGCTGAACTCATGGACCCTAGGGTGGCCCTGATAGCCTCCACTGCTTCTGTAGTCCTGGACCTAATTCTGCCTCCCTGTTGTTAGCACCTCACCACAACCTTGATGGACAGTGGACCCCTGCCCACCCTGCCCTCCCACCATGGTGGCTGACAGCTTAGTTTCTAGCAGCCTTTGCCCTCTACCAGTCCCTCTGTGTGTCTGGTCCTTGAGAAGTCCACTGCTGTTCTTGCCTGACCTCCACTTCTTATGCTGCCTAGTGGAAAAAGCCTCCAACCAAAAACTATGCATGTTTTCAGATTCTACGATGCATTTCTCATCAAGGCCACAGGTCTGCAATTGATGACTGAAAATCAGAGCAGATGAGGGGACTGACCTGGTTCCATGTCAGCATGATCAGAAAAGTCGACAGCATCCACGGGCCCTGCAGCCCTCTGTCCACGGCCATCGGATCCTGGAGGACAGGGAGGGATCCTTTCTGCTGAAACAGAGAACAAAGACTGGACTGAACCAGGTGGCAAGATTCCCCCAACATTTTCTCAAGGACCTCTCTCCGGTAGTCATTATATGTGAATGTCATGGGGAAATTGGAGTTGTTCCCTGCCCCATAGCAATGAAGAGAAGCAAGTGAGGTTCTAAATCCCTAGGAAACCCCACACAAACGTGTCCTCTCTGCAGCCTCCCTGGGAGGTTCAGGTGTGCCCTCCTCTCTTCTGCATCTCTCGTCTTACAGTCATCACTTGACTGCGTGTTTCCTCAAGAGCAGGGACTGCAGACCAAACCTCTGTGCAAGCAGGCATCCAGCATGGGGCTTGGAGAAGAGTAGAGACTGAGTATTTGATGACTAAAGGGTTGATAGTGTGCTGTGATGAGGGTGGAGGGGGCATGGGTCATGGTGCTGAGGCCTAGAGACAAGTAAGTCACTTCATCTCTCTTGGATGTGGGACTGACCCTGTGAAGTGGTCCAGGCTGCCCCGTGATGTACCATGCAGAGCACTGAAATCACCTGGGCAGGGGTCTTCACACAGCTGAGTTCTATTCTGGTCCTCCTGCCTACTGCAGCCTTTGGCAAATTGCTTCCCCTCTTTGAGCCTCAGTTCCTTATCTGAAGGAGGAAAACTCTGAATTGGGCAACACACTGGGTCCTTTCTGTCCTTAGAATTCTACAACTATGAATTTGACTCGTGGCAGTGTCCGATATGCAAGGAGATACTTTTATACAATAAAGGCTTGTCAAATAAATACAGTATCAGAATCTATTCCACTCAAAAGAAGAGTTGTGAGAGACTCCAAGATTTTAAGTAACTTGCCTCAGGTCATTCATTTCAAGAAGAGGAAATGGGATTTCAGCCCAGACCCTCAAAAACTCAAGGTCCATGCACTTTCCTGGTACCACACCACAATTAATACACAATAGGCCTTCTCGTACAAAAGAACACAGGCTACAGAGTAGGGCATGAAGGATATTCTTAGCTATCTGAGGTTCTGTGTGTGTGTGTGTGTGTGTGTGTGTGTTTAATTCATTATCTGAGAAGTTCCCTGAGTACACATTTGGCAAATATACCTAGAAAACTAGAAACCTAGCTAAGTTATTGTCTGATTATTGTCTGCTATCAGGTGAGTAATTACTAGTAATTCCCATTAAAAATTTTTTCTTCTAAGTGTGAAATTTTGCTAGCTTCACCTGCATTTCATGTGTTTCTTTATATGCAAATAATGTAAATTCTCATTGTTAATAATATGTATATAATATATATTATATAATATATAATAATATACATTATTATATGTAAATAATGTAAATTCTCATTATTCTAAACAAGGAATAACTCTATTAGGCAGGCACATTCTCACCAGTGTGGCTCCCTTCGCTGCCCTCAGGCGTCAGGCTCCTGAACTCCTTTGGGGCAGAAGAGGTGATGGGCTGGGACAATCATGAGACAAAGACTAGAAGTAAATCTAGAAAAGTCCTTATAAATTGTACTGTGCTCAAGATAAATATAGTGTATTAATTAGGATATAACTATTATTCTAGCATCTCAAATGACCAAAAATGGCTATGGTACCCTTAATTTCTGTTTACTATGCCATGTTCATTAGAAGTTCATCCCCCAAGTTTGAAAGAGAGCAAGAAGTTGCCTTGCTCTGCTTTAACCATAGGCAAAGGTCCTGTGCCTAAGACCTAGTTCTGTTGGCTTTGCTCCCGAGGGTCTTGCTGGGATCCTAGTCATATTGAGTGATTTGGATGTTTGATGCTTGGGGAAACATTTGGCCAGGTCATGAAATTCCACTTAACACCCCAGAGCTTCAAGTGAAAGCTTTCTGTGTGGGCTTCTCACCTGCATTCATCCCTCCCCTCTGGAAGAAGTTGCAGAATTATAGATTTTACTCCTCTTCCACTTACTCTTGGCCATGGCTTCTGGAAAAACCTCAACTCCTTTCCTGATTATTTCCTTTTCAGTTCTTGCATCCATATTCCCTCTGTTTCAAAGTACCTCCAATAAGGATTATGGTGAGTGGTAATGAAACCCAAATACTCATAGGTTACTGAAAATGTTTTAGAAGTATTTATATGTCAGCCCTCCATTGAGGGAGAATCTGATGACGAAGGGATTACGACATTCACTCATTCACTCATTCACTCATTCATTCACATACTGAGTGTTAGGTGCTGTGCAGGATACACTGAAGACTCAGAAACAAATCCTCTCTTCAGAAAGCTCATAGGCTGGCAAAGAAAACAAGGCATGGTGACAAAGAACTAGTGGGATTGGCAGTTTATAACAGAGATACAGATAAAGTCTAGTACAGGACAGTGGATAGAGACAACACCTTGTTGACAACTCAAAGAAGACTTACTGGACAATATGTTAAGATTGGCCTTGCACCACAGATGGCATTTGGTGTGGTTAGGGCACTCCATATGAGGAATAACAGCATGGAGAAGAGGGTGTGCAAAGGATATGTGTGTTTTCATTCCACAGTGTGTGGGCCACGTACAAGGAAGAAGAGGATATCAGACCTGATGGGATGAGAGCTTCAACAGGCAGGTCCTCAATGCCAGGTCAGACAATGGTCATTAGTTAGTTAAAGGTAGTCATTGAGGGCTGTTGAACAGAGACATGGCATAATTGGAGATCTGCTATAGGAAGCCCAGATTGGCAGAGCTTGCTCAGTGGGACTTGGAAGGGGAGACCCTGGGGGCAGGAAGCTCCTGATAGTGTGCCAGGCATTAAAGAGTCTGTCAGGGGTTCTGATCTCATTGAACATTATCTTTTCTGACTTGCTGATGAGGAAAGGCAGCTTTGGGAATGCTAAGCTGCTTGCCTTTAATCCCCCAGCTAGGAAGCAATGGAGACAGGATCTGAACCCTGCTCTTTTCCTTTTAAGGTGAATCGTAAATCATGCTGTGACCATGCACATGACACCTGTCCACCTGTCACACCTGCCCTCTGTTCGTGGGCACCTCCTACCTGCTCTAGGGTATGTGCAATGTGCTCAGTTCCTGGGCTGCCCTTAGGAGAGCCTGGGAGGACTTAGCCCACAGAACTTGGCTTTTATTGGCTTCTCCCAAAGCGACCACCCATCAAGATGATATGACACTCCTGGAGTTGGATCCCAAACAACATTGACTATAGTTTCTTGCAGAACATTTCCAAGGTTCAGGAAACCATCCTCCTCTCTGATGAGAACCCTCCTTCACAGTTCCCTTCTCAGCTAAGCCATGATGACAGGAGCAGGGGACTCAGAAACCCAGAGGAATGTCTTTTGGATACACAGGAACCTGTGAGGTCATGCAGAACGTCAGGAAGAAAGCCAGAGTTTCTCTGCCAGACTTTCAGCCAGAGGCGACCTCGCTGTTTAGGGAGGACTCCCCAGTGCACTCTCAAAGCACTGGATCTGGATCTTTGCACCTGTAGCCTGGAGGTGATGATCGTGAATCACTCTCATCAAGACACTGACTGTTAAAGCTTCAGGTTTCCCTTTCTTTTTTCCCTTTCTTTTTCTTGAGTAGAAAACAGATTTCTTCATTCTAAACATGGAGCATGATTATAGTTGTGCTACATACTTGACAATCAAGGGTACGTATTTTCAGAGAGGAAGCTCAGTGTGAGGACAAGAGAAAACTGAGCAGGTCTGAGTCACACCTCAGCCGGTCACCAGCTATGCAGCTTGGGACAAATGACCTAGCTTCTTATGTGTCCTTATTAGTAAAGGGGAATAAAATAATGGATTAGAGAGAATAAGTACCAGACCCTGAGTACATACACAGTAAGGGACGGTGTGATAATTCCTTCTTGTCGTTTGATGTTCAACATTCTGGACATTTGTTTTGTCCGTGAGGTTACTCTGCTCCTCACAAAGTTACCAACTGAAAAAATGAATTTTGGGAGGAGAGAAGGCTAAACCTACAGAAAGTTGTTTATATCCTTGACCTGCTCTTATGCCCAGTGTCTGGTAATTAATTGTCTTCATATCGTTCTTTCCAGCAGGCTAGGAGCTCCCAGAAGAGTGACCACTGCCTCCCAATTCCCAGTGCACAGTGTTGTCTTGTTCCACACCGGCTACCTCGAGATCCAAGCAAACCGCAGAGTCTGAAGCTCTTGTGGGATTTCCTATTCCCAGCCGGGCTTGAAGAGTGACTTTAAGCAACACCTTCAAGAACACATCCAATCCTCTGAAATCCATCTCATTATCATGTAAATCATTAGCACAACATACTTCACCTTGTTGCTTTGCTAAGAGCTTTGGTTTCTAATCCAAGCCAATTATATATGCCGACGTCTTCAGTAACATCTTCATAATGCCAATCCGCCCAGCTCTCTGGACAGAATGAGGTTGAGTGATCTGAGGCCAATGTGATACTGAAAGTGGGTATAATGGGAAACATCGAAACTGGACTCAAATTCTCTCTCGTGCAGTGTGGGTAACCCAGCATGGTGCCTGGGGTCAGGATAAATGCTCACGTGGTGAAGGTTAATTCTCTTCTCTTCCCTGACTCCACAGAAAAGCAAAGCCATAAAACTTGTTGCAAGTAAACAGTGAGAGAAGAGAAGATTCACCACATTCTTGAGTTCATTTACAATATGGATTTTTTTTTAAAGCTTTTGTCCCTAAGGACTGAAAGAAGCAGGTTATTTCATTTTAATTATGGCAGCTGCAGCTGCTGCTTGTGGACTCCAAGACCAATTTTCAGATTACAGAGAAAACACACACATGCACACCCACACAAAAACTCACTGAGAGACTCAAACACATATACAGAACAGCACTTCCTCTGGAGAGTGTCAGCGGGGTGGAAAAATCTGGAACACTTTGCTAACAGACCTGGGTGGGAATCCCTGTGGGTGTGCACCCCCATTTCCCTCCCCCTCACCTTCTCTCTGCCCTGAGTTTTGAAGAATAGCTGCTGAACTACACTGGTAATGGAATGCTTCGTGTTGGGCAGCTGTACATTTTTAATGCACACATGGGACATAAAGGCAGCAGATGGCTTTATGCAATCTTCCTATGAATTTTTAACTGGGTGGCCTCATTCACGAAGGCATGAAGAGGGTTTTTGCAGGTCCTCAGTGGGGGGAACCAGCCAGCTCTGGACATGTGGTGAGGTTGTATCTGTTCTCTAGTGCAGGAAAGCTGGGTAGAACTCACTTGCCATTTTCTGATCTGCAGACTGTGTCCAGGTTTCCATTCAATATTCTCTTGTGGTTCTTTCTGTTACCTACAAGCGCTTCTCAGTGTTAGCTTTGGCAAGCTATGGCTCAGGAATCCTCCATAGATTTGCTGCCAAAATCTGAACCACGGGTAGTTGAAACAACTGAGGATCCGTGCTATTGTAGAGATGTCCGGCAGAGAGAAGATCTAGGAGAGCATTGAGGTGGGTGCGTTAGCACACAACTGCCCGGGAATGAGAGGAAAGACCCTGAGCTCACACCGGAGAAAGACTGTGTTTATGGATGTGCAAGAACTCTGCCTACCAGAATGGCCTCATGGGAAGCTTTGGTTCTCAATAGCTGCAAGTGCTAAAAGCAACCCGATAAAGTCTGTGGCATCTGTGGAGAGTTTTGTCAGTTTTTTTGAAACTTGCCTTTATTTAACTGTTGTCCACCTTTACAGTCTTCAATTATGTCATTACAAATTCTGGAATTTTAAAGTGCAGGAGGAAATACGCAGACTCCAGTTTTTAACCACCATAATCTTCTCAGACCTCCAGGCCTCCGGTAGGCTGTGTCCTCAGCCCAGGGAGGGACCTCTTCTTTCCATGGCCAGCATTTCCATGAAGCCACTTTTGTTGTGTCCATCACATCTAATTGTACTGTCACAACAAACAGTCACTGGGCTGGTTGATTCTACCACTGGATCCTGGGATAACCTAATATCTGCCCAGCCAGGGGCTCTTCGATTCCTCCCTACAGAGTATCACACTACCAGTGCTACTCCTAAGATGCAATCTGACATTTTCCTTCCTGGCTGGAAGCCCATATTGTTCCCCCATTGTCTTTGGGACCAAATCCAAACTCCTCGTACAGTAAGAAGTTGTCTTCACCACCCAGCCTGGCCCAGCTGCTGTTGACTCTCACCTCAGACCCTCTTTGGCCCAGTGTTTTTAACATCTCACTATCGTCTTCCTCGTACTCTTTCTTTGGCCTGGGATGCCCTGGATTTCCTGGGCAGCACTCTACCTTATTCCGGCAGAACATCTCATTCTCCTGGGAACACTCTTTTCACTGTTTCCATCATGAGGTTGTGAGAGCTATCTATGTTCTTTGCCAAATTTCTGCCTCTTTATCTTCTAGTGGGATTGCACACTCTGATAAGGCCATGTTACTAGCTGCAGCCAGCCAGTTGTAAGAACTGTACCACTTCCAGGTGGAAGATTTAGTTGCCAATGCAAGACCCTCCAGCGCTCTTTTTTTTCACACTAGCGCAACGATAGGCAGTTGGGACAGTTTCTCAGGGCCTCTGGGGAACTATAATGAGTAGAAACTCCTCCTCTTCCTACCATCCTGTTGTAGTCAGGGTTTGTGAGGGAATAGATTTAATACAGGACACATAATTTATAGGATTATTTTATAATATTCACCCAAAAGGTCAAATGCAGACGAGTGCAAGAGGTCTGTTCACACACTAGACTCGAAGAATCCAGCTGAGGACTTGGATCCCACGGCAATGTCCTGGATGAGTCCAGCTGGAGGCCTATTGTCCATGACAATGTCTCCTGCAAGTCTGTATCAAAGATCTGCCCTGGGAAGACACAAAGGCCAGTGGTGGAAGCTAGAAAATCTGTGCCAGCAGGCTGAGGGATCTGTACTGGAGCCAGGAAGTAACACTCAAGGTAAGGACCAGAGTTCCCCCAAAGAGAACTGCAGTTATCCTTCGCGACAACGAGGACCTGAGCTCCTATGAAGGTGAGAATAGCTGAGTTCCTATCAGGAAAAGCAGTGTGACAACCTTCTCTCGGAGAATCAATGGTACACCATCTTCCCCTCGAGTTTTCCTTTTATGCTGTTGGCACCAATGCTCAGGTGGGTCTTCCACACCCAGAACCATGCTGACTCAGTTCAACTGGGTATTACAAGTTGACCATTAGTTAATCCACCGCAGACCCCTACTGCCCATTGAGGACATACACTGTGAGAGAGAATGAACCCTTGGTTGTAATAAGTCACTGTAACTTGGAGGGTGACTTGTACCCAGCTGATCTGATAAGGCGCATGGGGACCATGAAAACTGGAATCGTGGTAAAGAATGTCACCTCCAAATCATTGACTGGTTCAGGGCTTGGGAACCCTAACAAAGATGGGTTAATTATACTTCTGAGGCCCCTTGTTGCCCTTTAGGAGACCAAAATTCAATCAAAGATGGACAAATTAGAATTCTGCCTTGGGACTTTTGAAAACAAGAAGTGACAAAGAATATAATGACCAGTTGTAAAAATTGTAAAATGTAAAACCTAAGCACTATGGGTGACCACTTGGGTGTTATGGGTTGAACTGTGTCCTTTAACATAGATATGCTGGAATCCAAACTCCCATTATCTCCTGAAGGGACCTTATTTGGAGATAGGGTATTTAAACGTATTCAAGTTAAATGAAGTCACTAGGGTGCCCTAAAGCAATGTGCCTGATGTCCATAGAAAAAAGGGCAAATCTGGGCATAGCAGCATGTGTGCACACAGGGAGAACATGGTGGGGAGACTGGAGTCATGCTGTTACAAGATAAGGACATTCTGGAAGCTTGGAGAGAAGCTTGCGAAAGTTCCTTTCCAGCACCTTCAGGTAAGCAGGGCCCCACTGACCAGTCAGACTCAGACCTTCTGCCTCCGGCATGGTGAGTTAATGAGTTTCCGTTTTTTAAGGGAAAGCTCTGCCGCAGTGAGGGAACGAAGCACACAGCCTAAGAGAAGCAGATCAGAGCTGCAGGACAGAACAGATCTTACAGAATTAAAGCTCCCACCCCACTTCCCCTGCATCTCTGCTTTCTCAGGCTGACGGATTCAACATCTTGTTGGATTCTGGGCAGTGGTGAAGTCCCTCTGTTCTGAGAAGGTGGGTCTGCGGAGTTCTGTCACCTTAAACCAACAATCTTAACTAACATTGTGATTAATATTTAATAATTATCATTGCCATTAAAGATAAGAAATGGAGTAACACGAATGGCCCAATGCTGGATTTACTAGACTGGGGACCGAGGGCCAAGCAAGCCCCCCACTTCAAATGTTGTCCAAACACGTCCTGGGAAGAGAAAGTCCCCTCCTGTCTGGCTGCAACAGCCTCCTGCACACTGTAATCCTCTTGGTGCTTTCTTTAATCCAGTAACAGCCAGAATAAAATCTGAAAAGGATTTTCTTTCTCACAGTTAT
Source organism: Erethizon dorsatum (assembly GCA_028451465.1). Taxonomy (NCBI): domain Eukaryota; kingdom Metazoa; phylum Chordata; class Mammalia; order Rodentia; family Erethizontidae; genus Erethizon; species Erethizon dorsatum. Next base: position 49,917,611 of record CM051827.1, on the reverse strand, counting down.
GCCTTTCTTCCCAGTCCAAACACAACTGCATACCTGGCCCCCTGAAATGTTTCAAAACAAAACAAGAAATCCTAGCCGAAATCCTTTCTCACATTTTATGGTATTTTCTTGGCTGTACCAAGTTGGGGGCCTTTGTGTCCTCTGCTCTGTCCTTGAAGTTTTTTTTCCACAACCACCCTTGTCCAGAGCTCCTACCATCAGCAAGGCTTCCAGCTAGCAGAGGAGAAAGCGGATTGGAGGTGAGGCAGGCTCAGACAAGAGCTGAGGCCCCTGAAGCAATTTACTAGCCCTTTGGAATAACCACTGAGTGAGGCTCTCACAGACAAAATGCGGCTGGATAATGGAGTATGGGTTATGAGTTTGGTTTTATAAAGCAGGTATGACTAAGCCTCTGGGGCTGCCTCCATTGTAAGAATGAGCAGAACCATTATGTCTGGAAGATCCTACAGAAGCAAAGGGCTACTTCTCTTCTCCAAACGAATAAGAACAGTGATTACACCAAGGAGCACGACTTGATGACTACAGCATGTTACAGAGTATACGGCCCTCCCCCGAAGGAAAGGAGAACTGTGATCTTCCCTCATTATTCTATCCAGGAAATTGTATAGAACATGAAGCCTTTAATCAAAGAAATTAGAAAAGAGCAGGAGTTTTCTGGATGGATGGGGCCCTATTCAGCCTTGAACAAAGAGGGTGCGGGTAAGAAGTCTAGAAGAACATTGAGCCAATCTGCTTGCTCGCAGATCCGTTCCTCACACCGCCCTACTCTGTTGATATTTAGGGAACTACATTTCTCAGTCTTTCTTTCTTACTGGATTCTGGGCAGGTTTTGCTAATGAAAGACCTTGACAGAAGGTTGAGGTGAGGAGAGAGTAGCCAGGGTCTCTTTCCTTCTCTTGTTTTGTCTTAGACAGTATATCCAGCAATGGCTGCATAATCTCTGCTGCTTCAGGTCCTGATAGCCGCCCTACTGAAATGATTCTAGCTCCTGCTAGATTACCCCAGCTTCTGGGATCTGGACATATTAACTCCCCTAGTTGTCCCTCCAGCCTAGCAGTGACAGTGGTTACCTGTTGTTGCTGATCTCTGGGCTGCCCCAGTATGTACTATAGTATTTAGCTTCTTAGCTGTTTCCATTGTGTGGCCAATTTCCTATATTAAATCCCTCTATTGAAAGACCTGAAGTGGTTCCTGTTTTCCTGCCTGTATTTGGGCTGACAAAGGTACTGAAAAGAATCGGCAGGTGGAAGTGCTACTCTGCAGCTTCACTACAGTGAGTGCACAGACTCTCAGCGTGAAGGGTATGCTCAGGAGGTCCTCACAGAACTGACCACAGCAGTCAAGCCCCAGGGGAAATAAGTGCTAGGGGGGCCCCCTGTTAGGTTGAGAAGGAAGCCTTGGAGAGAGGGAGGAAAAGACACACATTCAGGTCTTTGCTTTTGTGGGTGTGTGACTTGGATGTGAATTTTTTTTCTTTCGCTGTCAGTGGTAGATGAATGTGGGAAAGGCCAATCATTAATCCAATGAATGCCAAGTAGCTCCGCTGTGAAACTCTGGAATCCTCTGGTAGATCAGAGTGTCCTGCCTCCTAGCAGGGAAGTCAGGAATTTAGTGAAACTGAGACAGACCAAGAAGCACATCTCCCAGTAGAGTTGGTGAGACATTTGAGTCTTCATGGGACGTGGCTTCTTTGTGTCTTGTCTGTGTGGATACCAACAACAATAAAGGGCTGGCATCGATCCTTCCCAACTCAGAAGGGTGGCAAAAGTCTTTTCCTTACGGAGAGGAGATAGGGACGCAGGAATACAATGAGAGGACATTTTAGTGACTACTGAGAGATAGGACATCCTTTGTTAGTAAAAGAGAATGTAGATGTTAAAAAAAAGTAGTATCCATAAACAGACAGCCACAGACTGGAACTGAAAAGAGACAAAGGAAAGGAAAAAATGCCAGAAATTAAGGGTTAAAGCCTTGCAAGTTCTTCTTGTGGACAAGCCCCTTGGGTGGTGGACCAGTTTCATACCACAGGTCAGCTTCCCACAGTCAGGGCAGGGGCTCTGGGATCCTGACACATTTGGTTTCTGCCTCTGCTCAAGCCCTTGTCACAGGTGGCTTTTTATGGACTGACCCAAGTGTCCCAGACCAATGTCCCCCACAGGAACTGAGAGGACCACCAGGTGCGGAACAGCAGAGCTGTTAATGAACTGCCGCATACCTCACCTCTCTGGAAACCTCATTGGTCCCAGGGAGAAAACCAATGCTGAGGCTGTCATAGGCTTAGTCTCAACCTCAACGTCCCCATCTACTTGCTCAGCCCTCCCGTGCCCACCCAGGTGGACACATGTGCCATTTCTACCTTGGTGAGGTTAAACACATTGTTGGAAGAGAAATGGAGATGGAAAAGAAAGCTCTTACCAAAGAAGGGAAAGCCAAGGAAATTTGGGTGTTACAAGTGTTTCCCCACTTTATTTATTTTTTCTAATTTTTGTTATATCGCTTACATTTTTTAAAATAAAAATTTTAGAAGTTATAAATTTACCAAAAAAGTGAAGATAGTACAGAATTATGTTATACCCTGTGTCTGGTTTCCCCCATATTAACAACTTATATTAGCATGGTTCATTTGTTACCATTAATGAAGCAATATTGATACATTAACTAATATCCATAGTTTATTCATTTTTTCCTTAGTTTTCACCTAATATCTCATTTGTTCCAGGATCCGATGCAAGATACCATATTATATTTAGTTATCAGGTGTCCTCTGGCTCTCCTTGGCTATAACAATTTTTCAGACTTGTCTTTGATAGCCTTAACAGTTTAGCAAAGTACCAAAAAGGTTTTTGAGCTGGGTGTGGTGAGGTGGATCTGTAGTCTTAGCACTCAGGGAGGCTGAAGCTGGAGTATTGCAAGTTTGAGTCCAGCCTGAGGAACTTAGCAATTTAGCAAGACCCTGTCTCAAAAAACAAAAATAAAAACAAAGCAAAAATAAAACAAAAATGGTCTGGGGATATAGTGCAGGTCTGGTTTCAACCCCCAGTACTGGAGAAAAAAGTTTTGTATGTAATAGTCCACGATTGGACTTTGTCTAATGTTGTTTTCTGGGGTTATAAGACTGAGTTTATGGCTTATTGGGAGGAAGCGGCCCTTATGTTTTTTAACAATAAAAAAGTTGTGTCTGTACCCCTGCTGGGGCTACTGGCCAATCGAATGCACATATGGCTGTGGTAGACATTGTCTGTGGCCACCACAGCATGTACATGGTTACTGGTGTCCTTGTCCTGTGGAACACCACAAAGTCCTCAGAGTCCAGCCATAACCTACCTCTCTAGCATCAAGTCCTGAATCTTCCTCTTTTTCTCTTGCTTACTTGCAATTTCCCAAACATGCCCACACTTTTCAGATCTTTTTGCCAATGTTTCTGCCATTTCCTTTGCCCAAATGCCATCCCTTCCCTTGGCTGTCTAGACTTCAATTAGAAGTCTGAGCCTAGCCAAAAACTCCTCTTGAGAGCCTTTTCTAAGCCACTACACCAAGCAGAACAGATCCCTGGCTTCTCTATGTGCTGCAGTCCGGTCCATTCCTCACTACCCTAACCACCACCCTGCAGCTCCCACATCTGACATTACATATTGTTATAGTTTCAGTCTAACATGTCCTCCAAAAGTCTTGTGTGGAAAGGAAAAAAGAAAAAAGAGAATGGAAGAAAAAATATGGAAACAAAGCTTTTGTAAATAGGGAGTGGAAGAAGGGTTGAAGGGAGGGGAAGGAAATGGGAAAAATAAAAAAGAAGAATTAAGATACATTATGTACAGGTACAAATTCCCTATGATGAATGTGATCAATATGTATGACAAATATGTACTAATAAAAAAATGAAGTTTAAAAAAGTCTCATGTGTTCAGGGGTGGAGCTTTTTTTTTTTTTTTATGTGAATACGGGGGGTCAAACTCAGGACCTCGCGTTTGCCAGGCAGGCGCTTACGCCACTGAGCCATCTCATTGGCCCAGAGGTGGAGCTTTTGAAGGTGATTGGATCATTGTGGTGCTATTCTCATCAGTGCATTGGTCCATTGAGAGTTCATAGCTAAATGTGCTGTTAGTAGGTGGGGCCTTGTTGGAAGAGGTATATCACTGGGGGAGTGTGTCACCAGGGTATACATCCCTCCCTGCCCTCTCCTTTGCACTCTGAGTCCTGGCTGCCATGAGTTGAACAATGTCCTCCTGCCATGCCCTTCTACCTTGTTTTTGCCTTGGAGCCAGATTACCATGGACTGGTACTCTTCAACGACTGCCTCAATGCACTACAACCATTTACATTTAAAAGAAAAAACCTTACTCATTTAGGTGTAGTAGTATTTAGCTTTTGCTCTAAATTTTATTTCTTTGGTTACTAGAGAAACTAAATATTTTCCCAATATGTGTACTCACTTAACATACTTCTTGTATAATTGGCCCTTGTCTGTTCCCAGTTTATTTACTGGAGTACTAAAGCTTTTCCCTCATCATTTGCACCAGGTCTTTACTGAACAGATACAAACTCTCTTCTAGCTTCCATTGCTACCAACGTTTTTTTCAAGTTTGATTGGCTTTTTTACTTTATTTCCTTTCATTTATATTATATACAGTTGCACAATAAAATTAATTTCCATTCGTGTTAAGTTGTGTAATCAGCATGCTAAATCCCCAGCCAAGGTTTGGAAGTGAGTTTCCTCAGACACGCATACCTCTTCCCTGCCCCAGTGAGGCGGGCGGATTGAAAGAAGCATCAAAAACAGACTTGAAGGGAAAGCAGTTACAGAAGTACAGCTCTAAGCCCAAGGGCTCTTGCTTGGCAGCCAGAAGACAAATCTTTTGTAGCATAAACATATGATCAGCTTATATGTGTGTTTTACTGTACACATTTGATTTACAGCCTAATCAAAGGCCCAGTGTCTTGATTTTAAAGCTCTACTTGGTAGCAGCCACATCCCCACCCACCACCTGTCAAGTTGTTCTTGGCCAGATGTTAGAGGGTCAGGACACACAAGGCTGGGGTTAGTTGCTGATGAGGCCAACAAAAATGGTTTAGGTTGGGCTTTACTTTTAAAAAGTACTTTGACATCCATTTGTCAAGCACTTTTCACAGCAACCGCCTTGCACCCGCGTAGACAATGATATCCTTTCCATCACTGAATGAGTGTCCCCGTGTTAGTCACAGGTAGAGGCTGCAGTCCTGTGCTTGGGTTCAAAGCTGCTGTGGTGCTAACATTCGAGACATACTGTGTCAGCAATAGAGAATAAAAACGAATTTCTCTGAGTGTAATTCTGAACTCTTATGGGTGAGCAGTTTGGAAGTATAAAAGTGTTGGCTAGAAAGAACCAGGGAGAGCCCCAAAAAGAGCCTCATCAGTAATTTGGTTGGAGGGCAGAATCTGGATGAAAGCTCCCCAGAAGGCCTGAGTGAGGTCAGGCAGTGGAATGGTTAAGAGCTCTCTGCACAGATTAAGCAGTCAGTGGGGTCCCACTGCCAGCAGGACGCATTCCCCCACCACAGAACAAGGTACTTCCAAGCAAGCACCCTGCTCTCTCACCTTGTCAGGTATTTGTAGTTATTTTAACATGTAATGCTGGGCAAGCACAGGGACCCTGCCCAAGCCTGCTCCTCCATAAGTCGCCACTGAGGGGCCAGGCTGCATCAGATACTACTCCTTGGGTTGTTCTCCACCTGTACTGTTACTTAGTTGCTTATCTCTCCGACACTACAGACCCTTTCCTATCTAATTTTCCATGGGTCTTTACTCTAGCATGAACCCTGACAGTTAAGAAATACTTAATCTATTTCACAAATATTTATTAAATAAATGGAAGCTTAGATGGCTGGTTGGATGGATAAAATTAATGTTTCACCCATCCATAACTGCATCCCATCCATAACTGCATGGCAAATGGCAGAAAGGGAGCTATGAAGAGCTGTGGACAGGGTGGTGTGAAGGTCTAGATGATAGCAGAGGTAGGAGATGGCAAGAAGGCAAGGGATGGGGGTTACATTGGTTCATGGACTTAATGGAACCTGTAAGTGGTGGTAGGAAAGTCTGAGGGTAGGAAAGACTGGGGTCAGGAGGTTGACCCCCCAGTTCTGAACAGAGCAGAGTATAGTGCATTTTAGGTGAGACAGGGACTCAGAGGTATGGTTTCACGTTGGTGGGGGTGTGAGAGGAGGAGGAGAGGGAGAGTCTGTCTCCTGGGGCTGTAAGGGCTCCAGGAAACATTCTTACTCAACTTCTGGGGGCACCTATGAACCTCTAGTGGGCAAACTCTGGGCCAAAGACTGGGCTTACACAAGTAGAGTAAACAGAATTCTCTTTAATTCATATAAAGTCTAGAGCCTTTCAGGGAGTGGGAGGGAGAGAAGGGGCCCTTTCAGTATGGTTGCACCAGGAAGTCTGACATCCCTGAACTTCCCCAACACACAGCATTGCTAGGGAGAAAATGCAGTTACCTCTATCATGACACAAATCCCAAGGGAGGCTGTTCAGTGTAGTGACAGCACACCGTTGGGAGTCAGGCAGACCTGGGTTCAAAAAATTCCAGGTCTGCTACTCATTAGCCAAGTAGTCTTGGGCAAGTCCCTACATTTCTCTGTGCCTATTTCATCTGTAAAATGAGGGCAACAACAGCCACTTTGGACTACAAATGTCAATTTATATATTTGCATATGCCTGGCACTTTCTCCCTTTAGGTCCTCTCCCTTTTAACTCTTGGTTCATCATCTGAGCAAGGATGAGAACATTGCTTTAAAGAAGCCTGTCAAGTATTCATTGGATACTTGGTGTGTCTTGGATAGCATGAAAGCCAGAAACAAGGGTTTGGCTCTCTGTGGATTTAAAATGTAACACTGAATGTCCTACTTATGCATTTGCTATAAAGCCATGTACATGTCATGCTTGTTCATCTGGCTCACAGGACTTGGGGAAGTCACTGTACAAAGCTGAACTCCATTTCTTCATTGGTTCAAGTCAGTCCTGCTCATCTCCGCACACAAGGTTGGGCGTAGGCCGAAAGACCACTTATAGGAAAGCAAGGAGCATCGCAAACACTCAGGAAGCCTCACGTGCTCGCTCCCTCCCTGCACCACAGAGAGCGCCTTCCCTGGGCATTCTCAGAGCTTCTTTCCTGCGTTCTCATTTGAGCACTTAATGGGCTTCACCCTCTTAAACGACACCTGCTGGAAATGTAATTGTGCACATAATTGCTACACAGGAATGGAGGCTGGCTTATTTCTCAAAGCTGGTGATTCCCTCAGGAGAAGAAAACACACCCAGAAAGCCCTTTCCTGTAACCCCGCTGATGGATCACTCCATGCTTTTCCCCTCCATGCAGCACAGCTGGCCAGGTGGACTGGCAAGTTTAGATCAAAACACCTGCTGCCCCATTAAGATTTCCAGAACCAAATATCTGGCACTGGGAGCAGTCATGATGCTGGGGCCTTGTCATCGTGCTAAGAGAAGACTAAAAGCCCCTGACTAGAAGTCCCCCGACAAGCATTCTAATTAGATTCCTAGAAGCAGAGTTGCCTTGCTGTAGAGAGGAAAGAGGGATGTGGGGTTGAGGCCTGGGGACCTGGAAGAACAGACAGAGTTTCTGCTGCTGTTCTGCTCATTCTGTGGCCTGGTCTGACACAGGTACTAAGGATAGGGAAGCTGGATCTTAACAATAACACTAATGACAATAGTTAGCATTACTAATAATCATCTTGTTAATGGTTGACCCAGTGGGGCTCAGGTCAAGAAAGTTTGGGAAGGGAAAGAAAAGGGAATAGAAGCCTGGAAAGGGCTGGGGGACAGGGAAGTAGCACTTTATGCCAGCTTTACTTAAAGATAAATACATAGAAACATGGATATAGATAAATGCACAGATGTACAAATACATTTTAGGATGTTACATCCAAAAATTGACTATTGGCCTGTGGCTCTGTGGAAATGACTTTCATCTTATTCGCATCCTCCTGTCAGACCCTCTCCCAGGTTTTTATTTAGCTTACAGATGTCTATCTGAAGTCTCTGAGTAAGAATTAGAGTGGTGCGTGGTGGCCCACATCTGTAAACCCAGCACCTGGGAGGCTGAGGCAGGAGCTTAAGCCGAACCCCGGCAACACGGTGACTTAGTCAGACCTTGTCTCAAAATTTAGAAGTGGGTGAGGGACATAGGGGCTATGTAGCAGAGAGCAAAGGCCTGGATTCGATCCTCAGTACGGTAAAAACAAAAAATTGAACTTGTTTGTCTGTTCAGACCACTTGTCTTGGCCCTTAGTACCTAGGACACAAACCCTTGTTTCACTACAGTCATACAACACATGGGAGGAAGCTTCTGTTTCCTTCAGCCAGGGTCTAGTCTCCTGAAAATGTGGGCAGTGATGATTTGGGGGTGGTTGACCCTGTGTGCCCAGCTGCCTGTCGGTCTCTCTGGGAGTGTGAGTCGGGGCCTGATGCTGCCACAGTCCTTCCATTACCTGATGCCATGAAGGAATAAAGGCTGTGATGCATAATAACACTGGGCACACGAGTCTCCAGATTGCTGCATCCCGCCTTGTGGCACTAGTAGTAAGGGGAAATGGATGTCCTTCTTTGTGGAAATCCTTCAGAAGCCTCTTGGAGATGTCCCTGTCCTCCACTCAGTCTCACGAATATAATCTACGCTTTTCCTGATGACTAAGGTCTATGCACAGCTCTTCCTTTTACCCAGCTCTACAGAGCAGATGCCCTTCATGACTACCAGCTCTGTAGGGTATTTGCTCCTAAATGAAATAGCCCTGGCATTCTGTGCCTTTGAGGTTCTGTGTTTACTCTTTCTTGTGCTGTGCGCTCAGGGGTCATTTTATGTTCCCTGTGCCTCCACAAGACAGTGAGTCAGGCTTCAGAGCACCTCTCAACAACAAGGCTTGGCCCGCTGAATTCTAACTATTGCCACATCCGAAGCAAATGCCCAATAGTTGGGGCTGGACAGCTGGAAACCACAAAGCTCTCCTCCAAGGTGCCCAGCCCACAGGACAGTCAGGGTGCATCTTGTCGCAGTGGGTGAGTCAGACCTGAGCACAGCATGGGCAGGGGTGTTTATGTTCTACTGTCTACTTCCTGGAGTTTCAGGTCCCAAGGAGTGAGGACAAGGGGGACTCCACTGCAACAGTCCTATGCCATACTGCGTGCTTCTCTGGTTCTGTGGCATCACACTTGGGTCCCTGGCATTCCTGGAGAGCTTGCAAGCCACCTAATATCCTGTATTAAATTCTTTTCTGTTCAAACTAGCCAGAGTGGATTCTGTTGTCTGAAACTAAGATCCTTGACTGAGACAACATCCGTCTGCCACCCCCGAACTGTAAGCTTCTTAACAGCAGAGATTCGTGCATGTCTTTATCTTCCTCTGTGCCCAAAATATACCCTATGCCTGGAGGCCTCTCCTGACCGGATGGGCGTGAAGAGACAAGCACTCCATAGGCCCTGCTACCACTGCTGTGATGCATGGTTGCTGTTCCTGTAATGACTGGGAAATCAGTTCACCTGGCTAATTAAAATCATGTATAAAATAAGCATCTACAAATGCTTGTGATTGTGGGTTGAGAGGATTTCTTATCAGAAGAGTGAAAAGACTGCAGTACACAGACAAATTGAAATATGTGTTGTTGGCTCAGAGGCTTTTGTTGTTTCCTGCTTGGCTGGCTCTCTGCTGCGTTCCCAATAGCTGAGGGACTTTCAGATAATCAAAGTTCGCTAACCATACATACTGTTAGCAACTCCTTTCAGGCCTTTCCTGTCCAGATGTACAAAGAGAATAGCAAAAGGAAATAAATCCAACACTTCCTTGGCCTACCCACTAAACTGCTAAATCTCAGCAGTTCTGAATCATCAAACCTTGCATTTCTCATTAACAGCCCCTCATATGCAGCATTTTCAATTAAGCCGAGAGCACTGCTGTACTAATTATGTTATGATATTAGTCCCTGCAGATTAATGTGCAGCTAACAGTTTGGGAGTGCTGTCTGGATTGTATTGCTCTTCCTACCTGGGAAGAAACATTTCCTTGAAAGCTGTCCCTGCCATGGGGACTCAAGGGATAAGATCTGGACAATTAACTGTATGTATTGACTTGACTGGGGTAAAGGATGCCCAGATAGCTGGTAAAAAACTTCTGGGTATATCCATGAAGGTGTTCCTGGAAGAGATTAGCACGGAATCTGTACACTAAGCAAAGATTGCCCTCATCAATGTGGGTGGGCATCAGCGAACTCCTAGAACAAAAAGGCAGAGGAGCAGTAACTTTCTCTCTGCCGAACTTGGAAGATCCATCTTCCACCCTTGGACATGAGCATTCTTGGTTCTCGGGTCTTCAGATTTGGACTGGGACTGACACCACCAACTGACAACCCAACTGGACTTTGGATTTGGATTGAAACCATTCATTCATTGAGCCTCTTGGCAGACTGCAGATTATGGGATTTGTCAGCCTCCATAATTGTGTGAGCCAATCCTTCATAACAAATCTGTTTATATCTCTCTATCTCTATGTACCCTTTTGGTTCTGTATCTCTGCAGAACCCTCACTAATAGAGGACTAAGGAATTAGGTGGTATCAGGTGAGCTCTTTCTGTAGGGGCAGCTGCTCTTGTACCAGGACCTGGTCCCACAGAGCCACAGATAAAACGTCACAGGGCCACATTTTATGTTTCTTCTGCATCTCCACATGGCCATGTGCTCATAGCAGGTGCTCAGTTAACACTTCCACAGCAGACTAGCCTTTGAAAAGCCAGCGGAATGCCGACAATATTTGGTTGTATTTTTTTAAACAAAAAACATGGTCTTGTTCCTTAAAGGGTACAACCAAAAAAGGGAAAGGAAGCCATATTTATTGCTGCATGTTCAAATCAGACATTTTCAAAATGCATGGGCTCATTTAATCCTCCCCCAAATCCTTTGAGGCAGATGTTATCATCCTCATTTAACAGATGAAAATACTAAGGTTCAGAGAGGTTAATCACAGAGTGTGGGACCAACTTAGGAGGTGGCAGAGACTTGGATGCACTGACTCTAGCACCCTTGCACAGTCTAGTACACCTGGAATTCCCTCACTGTGGCATGAGGGTGCAGTGAAAGGGACCTTGCATCACAGAGCATTGTAAGACATGTGTCCTTGTGCTCAGGAAGAGCAAATGGAATCAACTGTCACTTAATAGTAATAATCACAACAATAGCACTAATCACTGACATACGGGCAGCACATACTACTTGTGGGGCACTCTGCCAAGTGATTTACATGTCCCAAATCTTACCCTATTCCTGAAGGATAGGCATCTTTATCTCCATCCCAAGAAGGGGGCAACTGCAGCTCAGGATGCTCAGGTATTAAAGAGAGGGAGGGACAAACCCAGAACTAAGGTACCATGTGACTTTGGTTAAGCCACTTCAGAACTCTCCAGTTTTCTCCTTTGTAGAAGTAAGAACACTTGATTGTTGCAGTCATCAAATAAGCAGAGGTAGGGCCGGTGAGATGGCTCAGTGGCATAAGTGCCTGCCCGGCAAGGGTGAGGTCCTGAGTTTGACTCCTGGTACCCACATAATGGAAAAAAAGGGCTGGTGATATCACTCAGTGGCACAAGTGGCTGCTGGCAAGCACAAGGTCCTGAGTTTGACTCCCGGTACCCACATAAAAAAAAAAAAAAAAAAAAAAAAAGGCAGAGGTATATGACATGGTGTGTCAATTATGAAGGCTTTACAAATATAAGACACTAATGGAAATAGAGAACTATGGTGAGCAAGGGCTCTGGTTCAGAATGCTTCTAGTCCTGGCATTGTATTTCATAGCTATGTGACCTTGGGTGAGACTGTCTGGATTGTCCTGGGTGTCCTCATCATTAAAATGAGGGTGATAATAGTACTTACCTCCTAGACTGTTGGGAGGGTTGAATGGACTACTCTGTGTAGAACGTTGGTATCGCTGCAGATAGCCAAGAATTAATCATAGGAGACTTCTGAATACTCAACACTACCATACCATGGACTCTGCTAACTTTGGCCATGCAACTTACAAATGCATTCCTTAAGTGTAAGGAATCTAAGCAAGAATGTGAAAGGCTACTGGTAACCATGGCTTATAAATCAAACCCATTATAGGCCAAATCCTCCAGAAAATCCACCTGGACCACTGTGTCTTACCATGACTACTTCAATGGCTGAATTTCTATGGTCACCAAGACTTAGAGACATTAGGTAACATATCCAAGGTCACTCAACTAGTAAAGGGTAGGCCGGGATTTAAGTTTAGGCTATCTGAGCCCAAAGCTTGTCCACTATGCAAGCAACAGCAGACTCTTCTGTTCCTTGATACTTAGACAGTTTTAGCATTAAACCGTCTTAACCTGAGGCCCTTAAAAAATGAATAATTCCACAAAAACCTTTACCAGGATGTCCTTTGTATACAGGATCTTTCTTCTTTTAAATTTTTCTTGAGATGGTTTGAGTTACTTACATTTTCTCAGAATATCAGCCATCTTGTAGAGGTTTTCAAACTAGTTAGAGTATAATAGCTCATTATACAGTTAGAATTTTAACATACCAGTTGCTATATTGCCTTTCTGGTTTATCAGATCTTTTTATTTTAATATTAGATGTTTTCCAGCAGTATATTTATTTTGCAGTATACGGTGCCATAAAAAGCATATACATTAAGAGTGATGTTGAAATGCTGACCATATTGGTGCTGACTGACTTGAGAAGAAATAAGAATGCATCTTTGAGAGAAAACTTTTTGTAGGAAAAAATAAAAAGCTACAATAAGCCTGTTTGGAGAAGAAGGGTGAGGCCTCCAAGGTTTAGGAAAAGAGTTACATAGTTCTGAGAAAGCCATAAGTGGATCTGACAGTAGAACTCTTCAAGAGGGAACTTGGGGGCACCTGAAGGGAGAAGGACATGGAAAGAGGGCCAGGCAACAAGGGGGTGAGAAGGAAGGAGTTGGCCCGGGAGACCCAGGGAGACTGGGATTGCCCTAGGCATCCAGCAGCTGGCTTCAAGGGAATGTTAAGGCCATCCTTTAATGTTCACTCCAAACTGGTCACTCCAGAGTTGGAGGAGATCCCATGGAAAAGATGAGGTTCATCCCTGAAATCATATGAGATACATGCCAGCAGAAGTAAGAACATTTCATGGAGTTTGCTACACTTTTATTATTTTTGGCACCAGAGCTTGAAACCTGGCATAGGGCCCTTCCACTGAGCTGTATATTCAGCCGTTTTTAAATTTTGAGACAGGGTCTTGCCAAGGTGCTAAGTTGCCCAGGCTGGGCTCGAACTTGTGATTCTTCTGCCTCAGATTCCCAGAGTGCTGGGATTTTAGGCATATGTCACCACACCCAGCAGTTTTATTGCACTCTAAAATGAGGCTTGATAATACTGAACCCCTCAGGTCACTGTGGGTATCAGACAAAGTGTGTGTTAGCAGCCTGACATGGTTTCTGCTTGCTACTGGCCATCACTAAATGTCTTATACCTTTATGAAGAAGGAAGGGCGCACCCATGATGTACGTGCATATGAGTGAGTGTTGGAGGCGAAGAGAGCTGGTAGGCTTCAGGAGGGAATGCTCAACCACCAGCAGGCCCAGTTGTCTAAAATCAACCCTCAATGGGTCCTGAGCTAGTAAAACACACAGCCAGGGGGTGGCAGGATGCCGGAGTCATTCCTAGAAGGCAAGTGCAGCTCCTCTGCCACCTGAGGTAGTGCAGGGGCCCCATGGAAGGCCCAGCCATAGGGGAGCCAGCCCGAATTTCATTTCTGATCTTGCATTTGGTCCCCATCTCAATTAAGATCATTTAGAAGTCAATTTCACAGTGGCTGGTTTTCTAAGATCCCTGAAAACCGATAAGCCAGAAACAGGCAATCAGTTCTTTCAGGAGCATAGGCCTTCTTCAACAGGCGTTTGGAAGCTGTATTTATTTATTTTGATTTGATTTAATTTTGTAAATAATGTTTATTTAATTTTTCCTGTGAATTCAAAAGCAATATATATTCTAGAGGGAAAAACAGCTATTATATCCCTCACCTGGCCTCAGACTAACAGTACTTTTGTTTCATTTCCTGTGTCTTAAATGCCTAATGTTGATGAGCAATAGTTTCCAACTATAGAAAAAAAGAAAAAAAAAAAAACCAAAAAGGTGGAAAGAAAAGGAGAAAAATCGTCCATAGTCCTACCACCTGGGGACAACCACTCTTAACAGTTTTTGTGTGTGTGGTTTTCCTTCCTGTAATTTCTCCATAATTGTTTTACATGGCTGAGATCATACTGTGTGTGATTTTACATTCTGCCTTTTATACTTAATGGGATACCATAAGCATTTCCCCATGTCATTAAAAGCTTTGTAAACATCATTTTTAACGGCAACAAAATATTCCATTCTGTGAATGAACCATAATTTACCTTACCAATTCCCCAAAGTGGAACATTTAGTGGTTTCCAATTTTTCACTCATATAAATAAAGCTGCAGTGAACACCCGGGTGGCTACATTTTTGTCTAAATATCAGATTATTTTCTTAGGACAGATTCCCAGAAGTAGAATTACTGGGTCAAGACCGTTTTGAGGCTCTCGAGCCTTATTATCAGACTGCTTTTTGGACCAACAGTCCCAATATCCGCCCCTTTGTGTGGGGACCCCTTGGGACACACAGGCAGGCACTAATCAGATGCATTTCTAAACTGTCTGCGCTGGGAGGGGAAATCACTGCTTGTCTGGGACCTGGGACAGGGAGGGTTTTGTTCCTCTAACTCCCCTTGGGTGGCTCCAAGAGACAGTGGATTTCCAACTCCTCCCCCTTGTCTCAAGCTCCCCTTTGATTCTGGCTTCATTGCCTTACAACTGGGGCACGGGGGTGGGGAGGGGGGACGGGACTCTGTGCTCCTTGTTCAGTCACAGATCCATGACACAGTAGGAGGCAGGCGAGGGGGCAGCGGGAATCTGTGCCTCTGAGGTCATTTTTAGCCCTTTTCAGCTATTTATTGGACTCCAAGTATCCTGTATTCTCCTTTTTTGAAGTACCCCTGTGCACATTGATAGGCTTCAGTGCACATATCCATACTCAAATATATCCCTATGCATTGGATTTTTGGGTGCGTTTGGAGAAACTTCTGATTTGTGCTCTTAGGTCAAAGGATGTGCCCTGATTGGGGTGGGGGTGGGGGCAATGCTGACCCAAAACACTTCAAAGGGGAAAGCATGCAGCAGTTCACAGGGGAGCCAGAGAACTCCAGCAGCACCGAGGGGCACATTTAATCATGAGAACACACAGAAACTTGGGAGGGTGGGCTGGGGCAGGAGGTACTGTGCTCACAGGGAGGGGCAGAAGGGAAGGTTCTGAGCGAGCGTCTCTGGGAGTCCCAGGCTGTGGGAGGGCTTCTCATTACCCCGGAGAAGCCAGAAAAGCAGACAATCCAGCAAACCAGGCAAGACACTGAAGCCGGGCAAGTCCCCAGCCAAGATTCCTTATCCTGGGACCAGAGTCCTGTGATGGCTACAGAAGCGTTTCTCAGACTTTAACATGGATGAGATTCAAGGGGAGGTCTTGTTAAAATACAGATTCTGAGACAGCAGTTCTGGAGTGGGCCTGAGATTCTGCATTTCCAACAAGCCCCAGGGGAGGCTGAGGCTGCTGCTCCAGGGGACCTTGCTTTGAGCCTTGAGCCCCCTATGCCAGTGGCTCTCAAACTTTAGCAGCCCCGGAGTCACCTGGAGAGCCCCTTCAAAAACAGATCACTTCACCCCTGCAGCTCGTGGCTTAATAGGTCTGGGCTGGAGCCCCACAATTCACATTTTATAAAAGCTACCAGTGACATTGAGGCTGCTGGCCTGGCGACCACCCTCTGGGAGTCACTGCCCTACTCCATAGCCCTACACTATGGGCAGGGAGCAGCCTCCCTGCTCAGATGCTGCCATTTGGGCTTTTCATGTTCTGCAGAACATGTTAGCCCATTGTTCTTGGGAGGGTCTGGAGGTGTGCTTGGTCTTGTCCTGAGACCCTCAGCGTTTAGGTGTGGCCTTAGGAGGGACAGGGCTGTGTGTGTGCATGAGTGAGCGTGTGTGCATGCGTGTGTGTGTGTGGTGGGGGTGGTGGGATGAGTCTCCAAAGCCCTTTTAATCCCCCTCCAGAACCAGGCGCTGAGGGGAGAGGCTGGAGGATTTCTGGAGCAGCTTGAGGACTCACCCATAAAAAAGCCGCTTTGCAGTACATCAGTTATATTATGTTGTCGAACAGAGCTTCCTGCTTGTAGGGTCTTGGAGTTTAATAAAAAATATATTATGACTCAGTCCAAACTTTACAAAAGTCCTTGGGGAATCTGAAATGAATCATGTTAAGCTCCTGTTATAAAACAAACAGTCGTCTCTTTCACAAGCCTGTGTCCGTAGCAGACTAGTGGGAGAGGTTGGGGGAGGGAAGACAGGGAAGGAGACTCACAGCAAGGGGTGAAATCTTGGCCCCTGCCTTTCTCAAACAACCCAGAGGCCTCCAGACTGAAGGAAGACAAAACCTAGAGGGGTGGCTGCCTGGGAAAAAAGGTTTCTTTAATAGAGGCCCACACTTTTATAAGCAAAAGATTGCTAGGGAAAGCAAGGCCTTGTACAACACCTTCTCCAGAAAGCCTTCCTGGATTTCTCTAGGTAAAAGGTCTCTAAACTTCATGGCCCTTTATCTTCATCTCTGTGCACAGAAAACTATTTCCTTATACACTGAATGTTTACAGCCACGCTTTCCTATTAGACCGAATCTTGGGGGCTGGTTGAATGAGGCACACTTGCATGCAGAGTAACAGGAGGCCTGTAGCTGCTCGTGTTTCACCAACTCACTTAATGAGGATTTTTGGCCTCTGTGTGTAACTGCACACACTGAACAGGGGTGGGGGGGCTCATGTTGTGACAGCCCGGATTGCAGAGTAACAAAACCCAAACTAGGAGGCTGACAGGTGGGCATCCGTCAGTAGGGCATTCACTGGTATCCACCTTTCCTTTGTGCAGAGTTCTGGCTGGGTGCCCTCCCTGGAGACAGAAGGTGAGCACAGGGCCCGGGCTCCAGCCCTCACTACCTGAGCATCTGGGGTCAGTCACTTTATTGCGCCACCCCTCAGTTTCTTACCTGAATAGCAGGACTGATAATGGAACTGGCATCATGGCACTGTTAAAAAGGTTAAATCAGCTGCCACATAAAAAGCACATAGAACATTAAAAAAATGAGATGAAGAGAGAAAGAAAAAGAAAAGAGTCAATGAGTAGAACAGGAGACCCTAAATCTCCGAGAGGTTGGGTGGACAGTGAAAGAGGTAAAGTGTGGAGGACCACCTGGATGACTCTCCCTGAAAGAAGAGCAATCGTCTCCATCTTGGCTAAACCTGGCCCAATTTCTATGTACTGATATGTACAGAGCTGGTAGGGCTTTTCTTATCCCCTCAATTGGCTTTAAGCAATGCAAATTGGTCTAGCTAAGGTGCTGATGTTCAGTCTTTGAAGAAAGGTGACAGGTCAGTGTTGCTCCGCCCCATAGCTCCCAAAAGGCATGTGTGAGCTGGGCAGGCGGGAGGGAGAGCCACGCTCCATGCTGTCCTGTCGGCTGGGATTGAGCCTTGAGATAAGAGGCTATGACTTCACAGGGCATAAAAGATTACACATCAGAGCTGAAGCACCGACCCCCAAACATCAGATACTGCCTCCAATTGTGTTATGCAGATTACTCTTTCTGCGTATCTCTCTCTCTGCATATTGCAGAGGGGATTTCAAGCTTCCTACCTAGCCCAGATCATGGCTCTCACATACTTCCCGCTACTCTCACAGTCACTCATCCCCGAGCCACTCCCCTCTTCACGGATTAATAAAACGTGGGTTTGGGCCTGGGTCGATGTCTTTGTTCTGGTTAGACATCATCCCAGCTGGATTTAGGACCCCCTTGGCTCCCCACAACTACAAATATGCCTTAGTGTTCTTCTGGTCACGGGTTGCACTGTAAGTGGTAGACTGGAATTAACCCGCTAGAATTCCAACAGCTTTTCCGTGAGATTACAAATATAAACTTCCCGGACAGTGACGAGGACCGGGAAGGGCTCTCCACAGTTAAGGTGTTGAATGTGTATAATTTCAGGCCCCAGTCCACTGATAACCTGCACAGAGAGGATAAATGGGCCACATTTTACCAAATGCTCAAGACGTTAGCTGTTATGAAGACCTTACTCTGTGTCAGACATGGTCTAAGCACATAAATGTTCTTTCATGCAACTTAGTGAGACGACTTTCATTTCTCAGACTTTAGAGATAAAGCAACAGGTCCTTCCCACCCGAGACTGGCAGAGGGTAAGTTAACGCAAAGACAAGGCGGTGAACTTTGGAAATTAATTTGTTGTTATTTAAGTGAAGTTGGAGATAGCAGGCCTATGAACCAGCAATTTCAACAGTCCTAGGCATCTACTCAGCAGACGGACAGACCTAAAGGCGCACGCAACAATGTCTTCAGCACGACCATTTGTAACCAATACTGGAAACAACCCAAATCCCCCTTTAAAGGAGAATGGGAGGCCGGTGAGATGGCTCAGCGGTACAAGCGCCTGCTGGCAAGTGTGAGGTCCTAAGTTTGACTCTCGGTACCCACATTACAAAAAAAAAAAAAAAAAAAGAATGGGTAATTTCTGGACTTCAACAATGGAATATCACAAATTAGCATACTTGAATGTCATACAATTTTAATGAATCTTAAAAACACCGTGTTAAGCAAAGATGACCAAACATAAAGTAATACATATTGTGTGATTTCATTTATATGAAATATAGAAATAGGAAAACTAAGCTACTTTGCTCAGGTACACATACTTAGACAACAAAACAATAAAGTAAAGGAAAGATGATGTTCTCAGCCAGGTGTGCATGATGTTACCTGTGGGATGGAGTCAGGGACAAGCGAGAGACTTATTTCTTGAGAGGGACACAAGGCAGCTCCAAGAGTGTCATCAGTGCTGTTTTGGCCCTGGCGACTTTTACTTTGTGATATTTGATGGAGGGTGCATGTAGGTTTGGCACACTTTCCTGTATGTACATTATATTTCACCATAAAATAGTCAAAAGCCACAGAAGAAAAGAAACAAACAAAGCAAGCCTTCTCCTATAGTGGAGACTCAGAGTACTGAGTCTAAAGTCAAGCGTTGAAGCACAGGACAAATAGAATTCAGCCTGGGAGAAGGGCGTGCTGATTCCAGGCCTTGAGCAGTGGCCTGGAGGCTCTGTCTTCCCTTTCAGACAGCAGAAATTGTTGTCACCACAGCCACTGCTTCCTGAGGACTCAGCAGGTCCCCATCTCGCCTTGGGTGTTTACGTTCATTATCCCTAATCCTTACAACAGCACTGCAATGTAGCCATTAATAATTTATTCTACAGTGGTGGAAGTATGTGAATGTTTTCTATGTCTCCCAGCCAGGAGGTGACAGAGCCAAGGATTTAACCCGCTTCTGTCCCAGGTGATGCCTTTGGAACCATTTGTATTACACTGCACACTGCCTTTTTCCACACTAGCTCACACCTTTAGGCGACTTTTCTTAAAACTAAAAGATTGAACCAAGACAAGGGAATTGTCTGGACTCCTAGAGCAACTGAGCACTGGCCAAAAGTTCTATGTTCCTTCTTGCCTGCTTTACAGGCAGGGCAACTGAGGTGAAGGGCAGTGGGCTGCAGAATGGCCCACCGCTGGCTGGGGCTCCATAGGAGGGCTTGAACTCTGTTCATACTGATGCCCCGTGCTCTGGCCCTTGGAAAGACAGAGAGCCGAACTTCCTGTCTTTTTGAAGGTAGAAGAGCCCAAGGAGACACTACTCTTCCAGAGCTTTGCTGCCACCTGCCCAAAAGTGCCAGAGTCCCTGTGTGACCTGGTGGAGCTTCACTCAGCTCCTCTGAGGCTCAGGCCTCTACGAAACAGTGACCCTACTCATCCCTGTGGAATTAGGTGACGAACCTGTTCAAAGCCCCAACAAAGTGCCCAGATAAATACCAGTTGGCTGGATTTTCATGCAACGGCCTATGTGATGTGAAGTTTAGAGCAGGAGTCCTACAAAAGTCCCCTTGCTGAGAGTCCATACTGTTTTAGGCATGAGAACAGGGGAACCCTTCTCTTGGTGCCCAGGGACCATAGTGTTAGAGAATTCCCGCCAGGGCCAGAGGATGGCATTTTTCTGGTCTCATGGAGTAAGTGTATCAAGATTCTTTTGAAGTGTCCTTCTTGCCTCGGGGAGAACCTATTTTTGGTGTCTCAATTGTATGTGTAATTCTATTGCTAAAGTCATTTTGCACATCTTTCCAAGAATTCAAATAGAGACAGTAAAAAGATTTTCAAGGAAAAAAATTCTTCAAATATTGTTTTTAAAAAACCACATACACCTTTCTCTCTTCTCTTCCTGCATCTTCACTAGAGACCTTTGAGTTATGAAGTGCACTTAACACCATTAATTGCCATGGAAACTACAGCATCTTCCACTGAATATGGTCAACTTTTTCTGCAGAGAATTTTTTCCCTTTTCAGCAGAGACTTGGAATAATGGGCTGTTTTTGTTCCTTTTGTGGGAAGACCAGGCTCCCCTCCTCCACCCCACTCCTGATGCGTTACATCCCCCAGCCTCTCTATGACAGCAGCACCTAGTTACCAGGTTTCCAGAAAGGAGAGAAATTAAAACAGGGAGAGAGGAAGAAGGTCCTTTGTGTTTCAACCTGACGAGGCCACTTATGGGATTGAGGCGTTTGTACCTGACCTTCAGCAATGATATTTGCTTTCACCAATTTTTATTTAGTATCATTAACACAACCTTAGTGACTGACATGCAGTAACAATTACTAAAAATAAGTCCCATCTGCTTGACTGCTTATAACAAAACAATGGCTTTTATCTGGTAGTTATTGTCTGCAGAAACTATTCTAAGTGTACCATTTTACAGGTGAGGAAACGGGCACACAGAGATTTAATACACCTGCCCACCAGCCCAAAGCTAGTAAGTACAGTAGCCAAGATTCGAACGTAGGGCTCTCTAATCACAAACGTAGCCCATGCATTTTCTATCATGCTTCTAATCTATTTTTTAAAAGAGATGGCAGTGTGACCCCTCAGCTAGTAACTAAATCATTAATGAAATGATTGCATCATTAAATATTTATTAAGCCCTTTCTGTAGACCATATACCCAGCAAACTCAGCCATGTGAAATTCTCCTGGAAAAGAAGAAATGTTTCCGAGCCACCTAAATGTATTAAAACATCCACACACTTTATTTATTTGGGAAACCAACCCCAGCTTTTTCACTTTCTCTACACGCAGTTAATAAACCAGAGATCCAGTTCAGATTCCAGATCTGGCATTCCCTAGTTCTGTGCCCTCAGGTGATTTACCTAATTCTTCCCAGCTATTTTCTCACATTTACAATGGGCGTAATCTCAGGGAGTGGTTTGGAAGATGAAATCAGAACATGTATGTAACTGACACAGAGTGGGAGCTAAGAAGCCAGTTACCATTAGCAGTGGTTGAGACATTATTCTTCATTGCTTAATCATCGACTATGCGTCAATGATTTCCAACATACCACTTATGCTTTACAGTAATCTGCAAGTCCAAGCACAGAGTTAAGGGAGGCACCAGACACCGGACAGGCACAAATCATATCGGCTCTGCCACTTGATGGTTCTTCTCTTGCCATGTCGCCAATGTTTTTGTCTGGGCTGAGGTTGCCAGACAAGGATATACGTAGGAAGTGGTAGAGCTGGAATCTGAACTCATACCCAGTGACTTCCAATTCTGCACCTGAGGGTAATTAGACTGGAGCATTTGTCCCAAATGGAGACTAGAACCACGCATTCCAAAGTCACTGAAAGCCAATTCCACTGTCCTTTTAGCATCTTTCAAAAGTTCTTCTGTAACTTTTCCTCTTTTAACAGAGGATGCTTGTTTTCCTGGGAAATATTTCCTTCTATCAGTTCAACATTGGACACAATTAAATTTCTTTTTTTTTTTTTTTATTTTAAAGAGAAGAAAAAACAAAACAAATCAAAAGAAGAACAAATTTTCAAACAAACATAATAGGAGGGTAACAATGGTTAATACATTACGTATTACTATCTTTAAGTTAGTTATTCAGGACACCAGACATTAGCATTCAATTGTCCAAACATTATTGGCACAAACCTTACTCTTCAATGAACTAAGTAAAAATGGTAGTGTATCTATCTTAACCATCTTATATATATATATATATATATATATATATACAATTTTTTTCCCTTTCCCTTCTTTCTTTTCCCTATTCCAGTCTCTCTTTCCTTTTGACCAGTTTCTTTTTGATTCACCATGTCTATTGTACATTTTGGATCTTATTTACTCTTTCAGTTTCTCATACTAGAGAGACAATACGATGCTTACACATGTGCTTCTGGTTTATTTCACTTATGAGTATTTTCTCGAGTTGCATCCATTTACCTATAAAAGTCTCCAGTTTATCCTTCTTTATGGCTGAATAGTACTCCACTGTATAAAAATACCACATCTTTCTTATCCATTCCTCAGTTGATGGGCATTTGGGTTGTTTCCAAGATCTGGCTATTACAAATTGTGCTGCTATAAACATGGGTGCACATATATCGCTGTGGTACGATGTTTTTAATTCTTCTGGGAAGATGCCCAGAAGGGGAATAGCTGGGTCAAATGGGACCTCCAACCCTAGTTTTCTGAGGAATCTCCACACTGACTTCCACAGTGGCTGTACCAGTCGACACTCCCACCAACAGTGAAGAAGGGTTCCTTTTTCCCCACAGCCCCTCCAGCATTTGTTATTAGTTGATTTCTTAATAGTAGCCATTCTTTCTGGGGTGAGATGGTATCTCAGTGTTGTTTTAATTTGCATCTCTCGAATGACTAGTGATGTTGTACATTTTTTTGTATATTTATTTGCCATTAGTATTTCTTCATCTGAGAAATGTGTATTCATCTCAGATGCCCATTTGTGGAGTGGGTCTTTAAATTTGGGAGGTCTGATTTTTTTGAGTTCTTTATATGTTCTCGATAGTAATCCTTTGTCTGAGGAACAGCTGGCAAACATTTTTTCCCACATTGTGGGTTGTCTCTTCACTCTGTTGGTGGTTTCTCTTGCTGTGCAAAAGCTTTTTAATAAGATGAGATCCCAGTTATTGATTCTTTGGGATAGTTCCCGTGCGGTTGAGTTTTTATTCATAAAGTCTTTGCCTACACCAATGTCTCCAAGGGTTTTACCTATCCTACCTTCCAGCAGATTTAATGTTTCTGTTTTAATATTTAGATCTCTGATCCATTTTGAATTTAGTTTAGTGCATGGTGAAAGATATGGGTCTAGTTTTAATCTTCGGCATGTGTAGAGCCAGTTTTTCCAGCACCATTTATTAAAGAGGCTATCTTTCTTCCAGCGAATGTGTTTGGCACCTTTGTCAAAGATAAGGTGGCTTAGTATGTCTGGGGTTGTTTCAGCATCTTCTAATCTGTTCCATTGATCTTCAGGTCTGTTTTTTTGCCAGTACCACACTGTTTTTATCACAGTAGCTTTATAGTATAATTTCAAGTCGGGGATAGTGATGCCCCCTGCCTTGCCTTTGTTGCCCAGAATTGCCTTTGCTATTCTAGGTCTCTTCTGATTCCAAATGAATTTTAGGATTGTTTTCTCTAATTCTGTGAGATATGCTGTTGGAATTTTGATTGGAATTGCATTAAATCTGTATAACAATTTTGGAAGTATGGCCATTTTCACTATATTGGTTCTTCCTATCCAGGAGCAAGGGATATCTTTCCATTTTCTGATATCCTCTTCAATCTCCTTTTTCAGAGTACTGTAGTTTTCAGTATAGAGGTCTTTTACATCCTTCGTGAGGTTGATTCCTAGGTATTTCATTTTTTTGGATGTTATTGTGAAAGGTATTGTTTCCCTAATTTCTCTTTCAGTAAGTTTGTTATTTGTGTATAGGAAGGCTATTGACTTTTGAGTATTGACTTTATATCCAGCTACACTACTGAATTTGCTTATTAAATCTAGCAGTTTTTTAGTGGAGTTTTTGGGGTCTTCTGTGTAGAGTATCATGTCATCTGCAAATAATGATAATTTAACTTCTTCCTTTCCAATCATTATTCCTTTTATTTCTTTCTCTTGTCTAATCACTCTGGCTAAAGTTTCCAGAACTATGTTGAATAAGAGTGGGGACAGTGGACATCCTTGTCTTGTTCCTGATTTTAGAGGGAAGGCTTTCAGTTTTTGGCCATTTAGTATAATATTGGCTGTTGGTTTGTCATAGATAGCTTTTACCAGATTGAGATAAAGACCCTCTATTCCAATTTTCTGTAGGGTTTTTATCATGAAAAGGTGCTGGACTTTGTCAAAGCTTTTTCTGCATCTATTGAGATGATCATGTGATTTTTGTCTTTGGTTCTGTTAATATGCTGTATTACATTTATTGATTTATGTATGTTGAACCATCCCTGCATCCCTGGGATGAATCCAACTTGGTCATGGTGTATAATCTTCTTGATGATTTGTTGGATTCTGTTTGCCAGTATCTTATTAAGGATTTTTGCATCTATGTTCATTAGGGAGATTGGCCTGTAGTTCTCTTTCTTAGTTGGGTCCTTCTCTGGTTTTGGTATCAGGGTAATGCTTGCTTCCAGGAATGAATTTGGGAGTATTGCTTCCCTTTAAATTTCATTGAAAAGTTTGAGAAGTAGGGGCGTTAGGTCTTCTCTAAATTTCTTGTAGAATTCGGCAGTGAATCCATCAGGGCCTGGGCTTTTCTTTGTTGGGAGGTTTTTAATTACATCTTCAATTTCATTGGCTGATATTGGTTTATTTAGGATTTTTAAATCTTCTTGATTCAGCTTTGGTAATTCATACGAATCTAGGAATCTGTCCATTTCTTCTGCATTTTCCATCTTAGTAGAATATAAATTTTCAAAATAGGTATAGATGATCTTCTGGATTTCTGCAGGGTCTGTCGTGATATCACCCTTTTCATTTTCAATTGCATGGATTTGAGTCTTTTCTTTTTTTAATAAGGTTGGATAAGGGTTTGTCAATCTTATTTATTCTTTCAAAGAACCAACTTTTTGCTTCATTGATTCTTTGTATTGTTTTTTTATTCTCCAATACGTTAATTTCTGCTCTGATCTTTATAATTTCCTCCCTTGTACGGGCTTTTGGCTTAACCTGCTCTTCTTTTTCTAGAAGCTCGAGGTTCACCCTTAAGTTGTTTATTTGCGCTTGCTCTATTTTCCTGATATAAGTGTTTAATGCTATAAATTTCCCTCTTAGGACTGCTTTCATTGTATCCCATAAGTTCCGGTATGTTGTACTGTCATTATCATTCAGTTGTAGAAAGTGACTAATTTCTTCTTTAATTTCATCTGTGACCCATTGGTTGTTCAGGAGGATGCTGTTTAATTTCCATTTGTTTAGGGAGTTTTTGTGGGATCTTTTGCCATTGATTTCCAATTTCATTGCACTATGGTCTGATAATATGCATGGGAAAATTTCAATTCCTTTGCATTTACTTAAGCAGGTTTTATGAGCTAGTATGTGGTCTATTTTGGAGAACGTCCCATGTGCAGCTGAGAAAAATGTGTATTCTGATGTTGTGGGATGGAACACTCTGTAGACATCTACTAAGTCCATTTGTTCAAAAGTTTGGTTCAGTTCTACTATTTCATTATTGATTTTCTGTCCAGTTGATCTATCTTTTTGTGACAGTGGAGTATTGAGATCTCCCAATATAATTGTATTAGTGCTTATTTGATTTTTCATGTCCTTTAGTACTTGTTTTATATAGCTGGGTGCATTGGTATTTGATGCATATATATTTATGATCGTTATCTCTTCCTCTTGGATTGTTCCCTTTACAAGGATGTAATGACCGTCTTTATCTCTCTGAATCCTTCTTGGCTTGAAGTTCACTTTGTCTGCAAAAAGAATAGCTACCCCTGCTTTTTTCTGGGTTCCTGTGGCATGGAGTATTGTTTTCCATCCTTTGACTTTCAGTCTATGAATTTCTTTCTGAATTAAATGTGTTTCTTGTATACAGCATATTGTTGGATCTTGCTTCTTGATCCATTTCGCCAGTCTGTGCCTTTTGATTGGTGAATTGAGACCGTTAACATTGATGGTTAAAACTGATATGTATTGACTTGTCATGATATTTTCCTGTTGTTGGTTCCCACTCTTTGTTTTTCCGCTTTCCGGCTATTTAATTATTTGCCCTGCCTGGTGGATTCCTTCTGTTGGGGTTCCTATCTCTTTCTAGAATGTCCTTCAGAACGTTTTGGAGTGCTGGTTTGGTGGTCATAAATTTTCTCAGATGTTCTTTGTCATGAAAGTATTTTATTTCTCCATCAATTTTGAAAGATAGTTTTGCAGGGTACATCAATCTGGGCTGAAAATTATTTTCCTTTAGAGCTTGCAATACATCATTCCAAGCTCTTCTTGAATTGAGGGTTTGTGCTGAAAAGTCAGCTGTGATTCTGATGGGTTTTCCTTCATAGGTGATTTGTCTCTTCTCCCTAACAGCTTTTAAGATTCTGCCCTTCTGTTGAATTTCTGGGATCTTGACTATAATATGTCTGGCTGAAGTTTTTTTTTGATCATGTCTAGTTGGTGTTCTAAAAGCTTCACTTATAGGGGTGTCAAATTCCTTTTCTCTTCCAGGAAAGTTCTCCCTGATTATGTCTTTGAACAAGGTTTTAATGTCGTTGATGCTATCTCCTGCTTTTTCATTTATTCCAATTATTCTTAAGTTGTTTATCTTTGAGTCATCTAGCAGCTGCTGAATTGATATTTCATGGTCCCTTGCTATTTTTAAGAATTTTTCCATTTCATGATCACTAATTGCAAGCCTGTCTTCTATATCTGAGATCCTGTCCTCGCATTGGCTTATTCTGCTACAAATACTTTCAATGGAATTTTTTATCTCTTGGATATCTGCTTGAATCTGCCTTATAGATTCCATTTCTTTCCTATGCTGAGCATTCATGGTTTCTATAGTTTTCTTAAGTTCATCTATTTTTTTGTCTGTATCAGCTATAGTGTCTTTAAGCATGGTCTTCATTGTAGACATTATCTCTGCAGTTATCTGTGAGATTATTTCTGTTTTAATTTTTTCCAGAACCTCATTCAGTTGCTTTGTTGTTACCACTTCAGATAGGCCAGGTGGGTGGCTTTCGGATTGTCCCACCTCGTTGCTCCCTAGGTTTGCCTTTGGTGAATTGGATGTGTGTGGTTGCATCTTGTTTAAGTGTCGTCTCATTTTTTCTTTCTTTAATTCCTGGGGTGATGTTTGCAAATTACCTATAGTAGGTTACTTTATTGCTAGTGTTTAAGATCTTTAGAAGATGACTACTTCTCTGCAGTATCTTCCAAGTGGAGCTTGCTTTTAGGTTTTGAGCTTTCTGCCAGATCCTACCTCTTCAATTCGTTGGGTATGCGAAGTTGCTACCTGTTTGGCCCAGTCCTTGATTCTTTGGTACTGTGCCACTGTATTTTCTGTGTCCCTTAGTCAATCTCAATCATGAAATATCAGGAAGGAAAGATGTTTAGAACAATTATTTCACATTTGGCTATAATGTTAACTAAAGCATCAAACACAGCCTAAAAAATGACAGACTGAGCTAACCAGTTATTTACCACTTTTAGCTGTATAGAGTTGCGGTTATATAACAAAATCTAAAACACACCAGAAAAATTATATGCAGTATACAAGTCCTATGTATGTCAATTTTTCCTTGAGGAGTTTAAATTTAAGATGAGTTAAGGAGGAAATAGAGTATTGGGAGAAGAGGAAGGAATTAGATGTAAGGTTAGAGGACCAAGAGGGATCCCACTAAAATTGGGACACTAGTGCAGAGGACAGGTGGTAAAAAGAGAAGGAAGGGATAAAAGGAAGAACAGATCACAACCACAATCACAAAGAAGTTAGAGGCGCTGTTTACACTCATATTAAAAACCAGAGAGAATAATGAAGGAAAGAGCAAATACACATACAGAAATAAAAACAAAGATAAAAACAATAAAACAGACAGATCAAAAATAAAACCCCACCAAAAAACAAAACAAAACAAAACAAAAACAAAAAAACCCTTCGCCAGAACAAAAAAACAAATCAGTGAGAAAAAAAAATAAAAATAAAAATAAAAAATAAAAATAAAAATAAAAAATATAAAAAGAATCAGTTCCAGGTGTTGACTCTGTTGTAGGCAGGTACCTTGTGACAAAGTCCTGTTCTGTGCAGGTCCGTCCCAGTAAGCCAGGAGCGCCCTCTGGTGGGTGGTGAGCAGAGGCGCGTACTTTCAGGCAGAGACCAGTCTAGCTCGCCTCCGCTCTCGCCGCCCTTTCACGATCCCTGGGCCTGAGAGGCTCAGCGTGCTGTCCGGAGCGCGGGTTCCCTGCACTGGTTCCCGCCGCTCTGGTTTTTCGCCACGCCCCCCACAATGGCGCCGGGCCAGTCGCTCTCTGGCGCGGGACAGGTGTGGCTGAGAGTCCAGTCTCGTTCGCCTGCTGACCTCAGCACACTTTCGTGGGCTCAATTGAGAGGCCCTGTGCTGCCCTGTCTGGAGCACAAGTTCCCAGAGCAGTTTCCGAGCCGCTCTGAGTTTCGCCACACCCCCCACAATGGCGCCCGGCCGGTCGCTCTCTGGCGCGGGGCAGCTGTGGCTGAGAGACACTCACCGCCGGTCAGCGCCGTTCTCCGCCGCTCCCCTGCCCCGCCGCTGTCTCAGGATCCTCCGTGGGGGCTCCCTGGGCGCCAGCTGCCACCGTGTGTCCGTAGAATTGAGCCTCCGCCGGCGCTCCAACTCCCGGGATATTAGAAGGTGCACGCGCGCGGTCTGCTCCTTCTTTCCTTCTTCTTTGTTGGAAGTCACCCGTCACTGGTGCCGGGGGTCCCAGATTGCGCTTCAGAACTTTTCTGGGTTTCGGGGAGGCATCTCCCCCCCTCCTGCGCTTTCTGGGTCGCTATATTCCCGTGTTCCAATGGTAACTTTTAGAGAGAGTTTTGCTGCCTGCTTCTTACTCATCCGCCATCTTGAGGTCTCCCACAATTAAATTTCTTAATGACATTTGTGATCACTATGCCATGCTACTAATTGAAAATGAATAATTGAAATTCTAATTATTACAGGATTCAATAGATGTCAACTCGAGACAGTAACTTGCTAGGCAAAGCTTAAATTCTCACTTTTAAACCCAATAAGTGTCTAACTAGTCAATTATTTAGTGAATACACATTTCTTTGTGCTATATCTTGGAAAGACGTTTAAAATACAAGGACCAGGTAGTGTTTTGTTTTGAGAAGTCGTAAAGGTGGGACATTTGGTTCTGACAATATGGGAGACTGAGTTTACAGATTTCCCTTCTCACCAAAGCCATACAGAAATATGGAACAAAATGAAAGGGGGAAAAATCAAATAAGGAACACTTAACTAGAGTGTTAAACGAAAGAGCTGAACCTGGGGGTGGCCTAGAAGCAGAGGAGACATATAGATCTTAACAGGTGGGGGCTGGGGTTTTAACATCCATGTGGAGGAAGAAGAGGGGAACCCAGACATGGCAGGGAGGGAGTTAGAGCAGAGCTGAGACCCCTGTATAAGGCCTGCACCTTGGAAAAGTCTTCTCCCTCCAGGTGTGAGATCTCTGCTCATTCGGTTACACAGGAGGTCAGGAAGCTTGCTTCTGCTCAGGACTTTGAATTGGAAGAAAACAAAAAAACATGATAGAGAGAAACTCAAGCCTGTGCTACCTGAAAGCATGAAGCCAAAACTTACACCTCTTAGGGTTTACTGGAATCCTAAACCAAGGGGTTAATGTAACAATTGACCTGAAACCAGTGGTGCCTCTGTGGTGTTTTGTCAAATCAGGCACAAAATAATTCTATAGATTCTGTAGGTGCATTTTTATAGCATTGAAAGCAGGCGAATCCTACTGAAAAAAAAACAAAATAAAACAAAACAAAACAACAAAACCACATTAGCTGAAGATGAATTTACAAAAAATTAGAAATTACCCAGAAAAACTTCACCAGTACGCACATGAAGGCTTAACAGGCCTGACATATTGGGGAAAAAAAAACAAAAAAATAAACAAAACAAAACAAAACAAAAAAACAACCAAAACAACCAAAAAAACCCCCACAAAAACAAACAAAAAAACCTGATGGATTATAGATGATTTTAAATGCCTAAAGAGATGAGTCAAAGAGTAAAAATGAGAAGAACAAGACTCTGTCCTTTTAACTATGCTAACATAAAAGCAGGTTTGAAACATAACCAAGTAAAATTCAAGAAATAAAAAAAATCTACACACACATTAAAATTCAAATTCAGAGACTCAGTGAAATAACAAATTAAGCACAGCTAGAGGGAGATTTAGTGAACTAAAAAATAGTTGTGAAAATTTCCCATAATGCAGCACATGAGAATCGATGAAAAACATGGCAGATCTGTTAAATCAAAGGAGTGTAACATACAACTAATGGACATACAACTAATGGAAATTTCAGAAGGAGAATATTTGAAGAGAGAATAGCTGGGGAGTCAGAACACTGACAAATGACTGGAAACTATAAACTAATAAAGGCAAAGAAAAAAGCTGTAAAAATTCTCAGTATTGGTTTCCTTTCATTAACTTAAAAGGATCAATGCTTGGGAAGCTGAAGAATTAATAAAAAAAAATTGTGGATTAAAAAAAGCACAAGACTTAGCAGTCACCCATGGGCAAAGCAAGCCATTAAGTAGTTCTTTGTGGTATGTCGGTCAGAAAACTAGGGCAGCTGCTCCATGCCATGAACTGTCTACAGAGCAAGACTCTACTATTGTTCCTATTTCTTTATACTTCATCTCCTGCCCTTTGCCCTGTAATTTTCAGTACTTCTCACTAAAGGTAGAGTATATTTCTGTATTTCACTAACATTGGGCTTGGGCATGTGACTTACTTTGGCCAATAAGATATTAACAAAAGCATGTGAGGAAATGCTTAGGGTGGGTTTTCATGGAGGAGCTTGCCTTCTGTTCTGCCTTCACTGAAAGAAGGATACACCTCAGGGGCCCCACTGGTCCAATAGGATGAGATACTCCTGGAGCAGACCTGGATGCACCCTTCCAAACTCCCCATCCTAGTTCAGATCAGTTAACACCCAGTGGATTCCCAGACATAAGTACAGGAATAAATCACTATTTTAAGCCCCTGAATATTCAAGTAGCTCATTAATGCAGCAGGATTGTGGCAACAGTTGCTTAATACATATATTATCTCAGTCGACTTCACAACTCTGGAGTAGACTGTGCTGACCCCATTTTACAGTAAGGGAAACTCACAGGTCCCGAGAAGGAATGCACTTGCCCAGTGTCACTCAAGTAAGTTCAAGAACCAAGGGGTTACTCTCTTTCCATAACCTGAGATTTTAACTTTTTCACTAAACTGTGTCACAGCACATTTGTTGTATGAATGGACAAATGAATGGAAAAAGGGATAACAACCTCCCTGCCAGGCCAAAACTTCGCTTGCACTCATCCAAACCCACACTCAGGGCCTTTCCACATAGGGCCTGGGCAAATGCGTCAATGTCCCCATTTTATGAGGTGTCTGCTACACATAGAGCTTTCCCAGAAAATGAGCCCTCTTCATGCTGAGAAAAAGTCACGCTGCATCAGAGTGGAAAATAATCACAACCTGTCAGACTCCTTGGCATACTGATGATCTTCATGGTCCAGCAGACGGTGTCAAGGATGTGACCTCCAGAGGTGCTCAATAGGCAGTTGACGAAGCCCTCATCTAAATGGACAACACAGAGTCCCACAGCTGATCCGTGTCTTAGTGCCTGGTACTTAGCAGCTGCCAGAGAATGATTTGATTGGTATGGCTTCCCCTCTGAACCAATGGGATCCTAAATAATTCATCACCTTGTTCTACTTGGGGTGGGAATGACAGAACATTCTAAGAGATTATAAAGGGTTCCTTGTTCAAACAGCAGAGGATAAAGATGTTTAAATTCTCATCCCTCCCCCTTTGCTTTGGCATCTCAAAATAAGCTGAAATCAAATCAAATCAATGATAAAATACTTCAGATTTGGATCCTGCATTTGATTTCACAAAATAATTTAAAGCTTATTTCCAATCCAGTAGAAAAGACATAGACAAAGGATATGAGCATTCTATTCAGGGAAGAACAAATACATACAGCTAATAAACATACGAAAAGCTGTTTGGTTCCACTGATAATTAAAGAAATACAGATCAAAACAATAATGAAATGCCATTTTTTCTCCCATCAGGTTGGCAAAAACACAAAAGCATGCTAATTTCCAATGTTTGCCCATAGGAAAGGGAAACTCTCAGAGGCTGTTGATGGTGGTGTCCACTAGGGAAGCTTATGTAGGACGTCTGGCAATATCTATCAAAACTGAAGTCTTTGGCCTATCTATTTGACTAGTAAGATTTTACTTTACATTTATACCCACCTCCCAAAGCATGTCATTAGACATACGAGTTCCTTGAGGGATTATCTAAAATAGAAAGAATAGCAGAAATAATCTAAGTGTTTGTGAGCAGAAAAGAGGCTGATGATCACTGGTGCATTCAAACAATGGAGGAATATGGAGAGGTCACCAGAGTGCGAAAGCTCGGGAGGGAGTGATGAACAACAGCTCCTAGCTATGCTGTTGAAGGGAAAGCACTGGGTGCAGAACTGAGGATAAAGTGATCTCTTTAGTGTGAATAAAGCACAAGTCTGAACGTTTTCTGTTTCCTGGAAAGATAACAGGAAACTCTTCTCCAGTGGTCACCTCTGGAGAGAGGCAACGAGGGCACCAAGCTGAGGCATGTGCTACACACATCTTTGTGAACTTTGCACCTTCGGACTGTGCACATCCTTTTTACAAAAGTTAACAGCACTCAGGTGGGCAATGGGATTAAAGGCTGTTTTTATTTTCCTTATCCTGGCACACATTAAAAATTGGATAAATGTTACAACTTACTACAGTACTAAGTGTTTCTTATGATGGGTTCAAGCGCCATGCAAGCGAGGTGACAGCAAAGCAACTGCAGCTGAGCAAGAAAAGGGGTCTCGCACACACCAGTGGGGCAGCCCGTGTCCTGGAAAGGACCTGGCAGGGAAGACTGAACACGTCGCTGGGTTTCTTTGGCAAGCCAGGGTTGTTCTGCCCTGAGCATAATCAGAGAAAAAAGAAACTGGGAAGAGGAAGCAGATGGTGGAGACGGGGTAGGACAATTGCTTTTACATGCAGCTTGAAAACACAGAAGGGACAGAGGCCAAGTCCATCCAGTACTGAGGGGCATCGTGTGCCTTCCAGATGATTGGGCAAAGTAGGGGTCCCAGGAGAGCGGTAGAAGGAGCCCCAGGAAGAGGGTCCTGCTAGGATTGAGGAACATGGGCAGAAGGCCCACAGGTGACAGAAAAGCTCATGAAGTCACCAAAGAGAGGCAGGCACAGCACAACTTCTCCCATGTTAGGCAGGTTCAGCAGAAGGAAATCAAGGTGCTTATTAATGTTTCATCTCAAATATCCACCTTTATTTCTCACGGGACTCTAAGTCACAGGGCAAAGGTGACCCCCCTTTCTCCTTCCCTATGCAGTGCCCAGCACTGAGCTGTGAGCTCAGTAGGGCCTTCTCCCGGCCAGCCGCTCAGCTCCTGACACCTTCCTTGGATCTTACACAGATTTCTGTGGAACTGCAGCCAGGTCTCCTGGAGAGCTCGCGCTGGCTAGGAGAAGCTATTTATACAGATGAAGAGGTTCAAAGCCTCTTCTGGAAAGGCTGACCTATTTCACCAGCTAGGGATAGCTGAGCAATAAAGATTCATTTGATTCCATTAGATCAAATGTAAAAATAAAACTAAAATTAATTAAAAATGATAGCATATAGTGCCTCACAAAAGTACCTTTGATGTGTATTCAGTACATTGGCGAGCCACAGATAGAGAAAGCAATGAGGTTTCAGTGACCCCAGCTACTGGCAGAAAGAGATAACATGGATAAAAGAAATCCACAGATAATCAAAATTAAAAATCCTTTATTCTTTCTCCCCATTTCAACTGCATCCCTAAAATTCTCTTTTGAGGCCCTATAAAGATTTCTCAGAGTCCTTTGATCTTGTTTTCCACTATTTTTCTGTCAAGGTGGAGAGGTTGATGAAGTAAGGGTAAGAAAGGGCTGGCCTGAGAAGCTACTGTAGGTCAGAATGCTGGTGGTTGGGTGGTCTTTGACCGCCTTCCAATTCCCTTTTCTACCCTTCCTGCCCTTTTCTGTACCCATGGAGGCTGACTCTGGGGTGATAGCAATGATATTCCTTTCTCTCTGACTTCTGGTTGGGTTTATCCAATGGAAAGCACCAGCCTCAGAAGCTGGAAGAGAAAAAAATCTGGGATAATTATTCCCCTGACTCCCCCCTGCTAGGGGGGAGCACCTTCTTTCCTCAGCCCAGATGCTTCTCTGTAGCATCTTCTCTCCTGTAGCTACAACCCTCTTACAGTAACTACTCCCACTCCTTTCCATTTAGGCCGAGGGATAGAGATGGTTCCCTGCTGTTGTTCATCCTGGCATGCTGTGCTGCCCTGATGAGTTTCTGGACATCCTGCTTTTCATTAACCTTTCCTGGTGACCCACCAGGAATGCGCCATCAATTTCCTGTGCTTACCCTTTATGGTCTCATTCAATTCCCTCGTCTTCCAGAGGAGCATAGCGCCTCTTCCAAAAGGATAACTGATTGGTCTACGGTCATACCACTAAGAATCAACAGAGCTGGAATGGTCAGCCAGCACTGCACGGTGCTAGAGTTTGGAGATCGGGCAGCTTCCTGACACCACTGGGAAGCCAAAGCAATTAGTGAGAATTTGCAAGATGGGGCCAACTGCAAAGAATCACTGGG
The DNA here is from genome assembly GCA_028451465.1 of Erethizon dorsatum. Taxonomy (NCBI): domain Eukaryota; kingdom Metazoa; phylum Chordata; class Mammalia; order Rodentia; family Erethizontidae; genus Erethizon; species Erethizon dorsatum. The sequence goes on along the minus strand of CM051827.1, from coordinate 49,882,656 downwards.
AAGTTTCAACTTTCAAAGGATTTAGAGAGCTGGGTCTTTAAGACTATCCAGGCCAGGGTTGCCTTGATATTGTAGGAACCCTGTCCTCTATCAATTACTTTGTGTCTGGATTACAGATCCTGGCTTATTTGTGACTCCTGAACTCTAAGCTTCCACAGCCACCTTCAGATTTCATGTCTGCCACTGAGCTTTAGGGCTTTCTGGGGCTGAGGCTTGGGAATGAGGTAGAAGCCCACCTGGGTAATCAGTCCTCTACATCATTGTTCATCAGTTCATCTGGTCATTGCACCATTACTAAAGTACTACTCTGTTCTGGGCCATGTAGAATGGCCCAAATGAGCAAGACATGGTAAGAAATCTCTGTTGGTTTTAATGTGAACACGCTTTATTACTTTATTTGTTTTGTGGTACTGAGGATTGAACCCGGAGATCACTGAGCTATACCTCTAGCTCTGTTTTCATTTTGAGACAGTGTCTTGCTGAGTTGTTAAGTTGCCCAGACTGGGCTCCAACTTGCCATTCTCCTGCCTCAGCCTCCTCAATAGCTGGGATTGCAGAGGTGAACAACCATGCCTGACTAGAAAGCTGTACTTAAACAGTAAGTAGGGGTTAGCATGGTGGGGGCATGGGAGACAGGACAGTGAGTGAAGGCAGGGGCATTCCTGGTACAGAGGGTAGTTTGAGCAAAAGATAATGTACAGGAAATGCCAGGAGTTCAGCATTTGCAAGAATGGAGTGCAGTGGTGTAGGAGGAGATGGACGGGAAAGGCACAAGAGGGCCAATCGTCATGAGTCTCAGCTAATGTGCTAAGGAACAGGGCCTCCATTATGGGGCTGGAGTTCACAGTCTGGACCAGGCTAGTAGCTTAAACTTGAAGTTGTTTCCCAAAAGGCTGTCAGGCCATTTCTCAAACTTAAAAAAATTCAAACCTATTCAGAAGAGAATAGGCCACTGAACTCTGATAGATCTATTACTCAGGATGCTACTCCTTGGTCCCCTCCAATTCCAGGTTAAGAGTGGACCAAGGCTCACCAAGCCTGCAGGTACCAGGTCCTCAACTAGAGGGAGAAGACAGCAGCCGGTGGTGCTCCCCGAAGCCTGATGGTAGCAATGGCTGGAAAACTGCGCCTCTTCTTACTTCTTTTCACCTGCACCTTGGGAGGGCGGAGGCTGAGGAGCTCACAGCAAATGCAATAAAAGCAATAAAGTAGAAACGTTGACATGTGTCTCTGACACCTGAGCTACCAAACCATCTGCCAGGCAGGTTGAGTCCCCTCCCCCCAGCAAGTAGAGGTATCTGGAGTGTGAGGGAACACACAGGACAGCGGCTACCGGAGCAGGCCATGCAGAATCCCCACCTGACCTGTTATCAAGGCTATGGCATGTGCTGTTCAGAAGGGAAAATTTTAAACTGAACTTGAAACCAGAGAGCATCCCAACTCCACAAATGCTATCATTAAGAGTCATCACAGATAATGTGGTTTTAACTAGAAGGGTTGAGATACTGGCAAATGTTCAAAAGGCTTGTCATCTGAGAATCTACCAGCATCGTGGGTGCAAACAGGAGGGGTAACGCGAGCCTGCTCAGGTGGGAGAGTTCAAGCCTCCTCCCTGCCAACACCTGGGAGGTGAAGGGTCACTTGATCTCTGGCACAGACCAAGGGGAATGCAAATTTTCCTGTTATGCCCCCTTACATCACTGAGGAGAGAGGGTAGAAGTTTCGTGGCTTGTCATATGTCTAGGTCTAAAGGGGTTTGGAGTGAAACAGACCACTTCACCAATAACTGACAATAAGATTTGGACAAGATGTGCAATCCTTCTGACTCTTGGTCTCTTCAGTGTGTAAAATGGAATGAAGTACACCTACATTCCTGAGTTCTATGGAAAGGCCACATTAGCAGAGGTGACTTCCTATGACTGGATGCTCAGAAAGCATTACTTCCTTTCCTTGCCTTGCTTGTTCAAGCCAGTGGGGCCTCCATGTGAACACAAGCCTTTTTGAGTGCAAAGGCTGGTCCCCTTCAACAGCCCTATACAACCTTCCAGCCTTTGTCAGTGAGGAGCAAGCCAAGGCTTTGTGTCACAAGGGTCAAATTTGCAGAAGGAAAAAGTGGCCTTGACTTGTAAAACATCAGTTTCTAAATGTGAGAAGTTCCCTGCCCGCATCTCTAAATTCTGTCTGCCTCCTGCACCAGGGAATCTGACAGCGAATCCATTAAATACCACATAATCCTTGTCTGCAGATGGGGCCGGGGGCTTAGGGAGATGCAGTTATTTCAACCAGAGATGCTCAGGCAAAGCTCTCTTTTTGTCTCTTTTTAAGCAAGTGATCCCCCCCACTCCCCAGCTTCATAAAATGATGTGTCTGCCATTTATTCATGCAAGCTGCCCACTTCTGTAGATAGGCCAGTCATCTTCATGCTCATTTTTAAAAAGCAAGCCCATGATTAGCAGTCTGAGGCTGAGTTTCAGTCTTGGTTCACCTCTTACTAGGTGTGAGGGCAGGCATGGACTTCTCTGGTCCATTTGAAAATGGTGGTCATCAAACTTATTCACAATTACAGACTACCCGCATTGTGCCAGGCCATCCGCTCAGTGTTAGATGAGCTCATGGTTCTGAAAGGAGTTGGAGGACAGAAGCAGGTATGTGATAATGAGGACAGTGCTTGACACAAAGGAGGAGTTGATCAGTTATGTACCTACCTGGATTACTTTGGCTGGATTAATTTGGCTGAGGATGAAATAAAGATTCAGGATGTACTTTGTAAAGAGCAGAGTACTTTGTAAAAGTAAACAATCACTATTCATATTCATTCATATACCCATTGATACAGTTTTCATCCATTTATGCACCCAATTCAGCACTAAATATTATTGAGCATTTATTATTTGCCAAGTCTTAGGCATTGGATTATATTGATAAACAAATATATAAAAATCTCTGCCCCTGGAACTTAACATTCTAATGAAATCCATTCATTCATTCATTCATTCATTCATTCCTTCACTCGTCCACCCATCCATCTAGCTACCCACAAACCTGTTCATCCACTCATCTATTCATGCAGGCAGTATACATCCATCTCTCCTTCAACCCATGAATTCAACCACGAAGTGTCCATCAGATACCTGAGGTGTATTCACCACTGCCCTAAGCATTAGGACAGAATTTAAAAAGAACCACCCTCCCCCAAACCTAGAACTATTCTTTGTTGATATGTGTTGGCACATGTTTGGTGCCCACACCTAAGATGGATTGACATTAAATTGTTTGCAGACAGGATTTCTGGGCTGTGATCCATTCCTTCATGGCCACTTCTTAGACCCACTCATTAAACAGATCTGAGAACAGGAAACAGCTAAGCGTCAAATTAGGAGGAGAGACTGGATGCTGCCAGTCACAGTGGGTGTCTGGAGGGCAGTGGCTTTATGGGAATTTTGCAAATGTCCTGCAGACTGAACAAATATTGTACCTTACACATAGTTGCACAACTGTTTCTCAGGTGAGGGTAGATATTGTGGTAAATAAAATGTAGTTTCACTTAAGGCCACCAGTGGACAGATGGTAACGTTCAGTCATTATATAGCATCAGAGTTGGGACCAGGGTAAAGGGAGGTAGGGACCCAGGATGAGAACTTTATGGAGGCACTCAGTTTTGTGTGCAGACCCTGCAGTGGTATGATCCTAAGTACTTGCTTAACTTCTATTTCTGGGTACCTCACTTATATCTCAACCTCATTAGCTGTGTACCAATAGTAGCCCTTTAAGGACCACCTTCTTTGCACCTGCAAATGTGCTGTGTATGTTTGGTATATATCATTTTAGTTTTCAAACCACTCCACGAAGTAAATATTATGAGCCCTGTTGTAGAGAACACACTGAAGCTAAAGAAGGTATATGACTTAAGGTCACAAAAGGGGGAAATCAATGGAATCCAGATGTGCCATTTTCTGACCAGTGAGCCCCCTCCAGGGCAGGAGATCTGCCTGTTGCTTCTGGTGGCCCAGCGGAGCACCTCATGTGGCTGACACAGGACTGTGGGATCAGTAGATCACCCTTTTCTCGAGTTCAGATCCCTCTGCCTCTCCCGAAATTGTACCTCCTGTGCCGGCTCAAGGCTCTCAAGGCTGCCTGGTTATCGTCAAAGAGCTCTTCGTCTCTCCTAGTAACTCTGTTCCTGACACAGACTGGTCTGAGGCCCATCTTGGGAACCAAACCCAGATCCTGCCTAATCCTGCCCGAGCCATTCTGTTCCACTTCCTGCAGCTCCCCGGTCAAAGAGACAATGGAGCCATGAAGACGATGCTTCCTGAGTCTCGTTGTCCCTTCTTGGAACAGGGAAAAACAAAAAAAGAGAAAATGAGGTGGCTTAAAGAGAACAGCCAAGTCAATTTGCAATCACCTGGGCTCTAAAGTGACTACAATTGCAAGACAATTTGCCATGAGGCACAGAGGCCAGTGTTCCTGTTTCCCTTGACTGGCTGGTGTGGAGCAGGAAGCATCTAGACGTTTCTGACATGAGCCCTTGTGCAGGGGAATCTCCTTAGGCTGCACTTCCCCCACTGCTGGACACTGCCCCAAGTCCCTGTGTGCCACAGTGCTGGTGGTGGAGCTCTGCAAGGGGGCTCAGCTGCCCTTTCTGAACTGCCTGCCTGTTCCAGGGGTGGAGGGAGCTAGTAGAATTCAACCCCGCAAACTTGCTCCAAGCCCTGGGCAGGGAGGCATGGAATGGGCATTGGTTAACATCAGCTGTGTTCCTGGTTCCTCTGTTAATGCTCACCGTGACCTCTGAGGTGCTAGTGGGAATGGGGATGGGTTTCTTTCTAGGGTGATGAAGGTATCTCAAAGTCGACCAACTTGCCCTGGGCCCGAGCACTCCTGTCCTCTGGCCTCCCTGGGGCCTCGTACCAGTGACCCCAGCACAGCTCTTCCCACCCTCCATGGGCCTGCGGTGGGGAAGGCACACACAGAGACAGAAGCGTGGGGCTGTAGGCCACAGAGGTTTACAAATGTTTTTGGATTGTTTCTCTCTTTAGGAGGCGGCGAATATGAATTTGAGGATGAAAGTGTTTAAAAAAGCACAGATCCTGACAAAACAAAGCTAATGTCTTCTTCCTCCAAGGCTCTCAAATTTCTTCCCTGATCCCCAGAGACAAATACAGGGCCAGGCTGCAGAGTTTGTCTGAAGAAAGATGTTATGCTGCCAACATTTGGTTTCTTATAGCCTCTGCACGGATGAAAGCTAGGCACATTCGTGGTCCTCAGGGACTCCAAAGGGGCCTGTGAAGGGACGTGAGATCACAATCCTGCAAGGATTTTCTGATATGTTGAAAGAGCAGCCTATAGGGATAGATGACTTTTCCTAGAGGCAAAGAAGGTGCGATGGAAGAGAAAAGCCTCAGAGTCAGCTATCTGAAGTTACAAATGGCACGTGAGGACCCATCAGGTGCCAGGAGCCAAGCTGAGACCCGAGGGGGCCCAGCTCTGTATCCGACTCTGGGAAGTGCTGAAGGCTCAGTTTTCTCACCCACAAAATGGGACCAATAATAACACCTGCCTCACTGGTTCACAAGAGAGCAAGAAGAGGCGTGGAGCGCTCTGAAGCACATAGTCTGGATTCCTTGTGCTCTTCCATGTGCTGTGCGCACAGAGAGCAGCCATTGACCTGACACTCCAATCTGGGTCTTTCTTTGAAAATTACCAGATTCAACAAAAAGCATCTGGCTCTGGTCAGCGAGCCCCCAAGGAAGTGGACACCAGTCCTGATGATTAAATTACCACTACTCCTGGCTAGAGCTGAAAACAAATTTTATAAGTGTAAACTGCTGGTTCCATCCATTTCCCTCATGTTCTGAAGATCAGTCGCTTTTCCGCCCCCCATTTCCTTACAACAGCAAGAACAGACGCTTTGGGAAAGGGATCCCAAGATTCAACTCTGAAAACAATTTGAAAAGGAATGTGTGACCCAGCAAGGGGTAGAAATGCTTGGAGAAGGAGCTTGATGTGTTTGGTTTAAAGAGAGACACTTACATTCAAATCCCAGCTAAGTCTTAGGCTGGCTGTGTGTTCCTGGGCAAATTACTTAACATCTCTGAATCTTTTAAGTATCTCAGCTATAAAATTGAGATGATGATACCTATATATATGGAAAGATACCTTTGAGAAGTGAGTTGATGTAAAGATAACCAATGTAGATGGCGTTTAATAAATATTTGCTGAATGGAATGGAATTGAACTGAATCAGTGCAGGCTATTCCTCCCCCTCCCCGTACTTTTGAAGAAGGCTCAGTTTTTCTAGCTCTGACCGCCTGCCCAGCACAACATTCTTTTCCAATGGGCTCAGTGGCGAGAGGAAGATGGAAAGTACTTGGCCAGAGTGCAGACCTCGTTAACGCCCATGTCTCTCCATCTGCTATCTATCAGAACCCATTGCAAAGAGGAAGGTGACAATAAAAGCCCTCCCATTTCCCTTTGTCTCTGGGCCAGTGTGCACCAGCGCAAAGCTGTCCACAATGATAGGCCCCCAATGGGGCTCTGCTCCGGCCTTGTGATTTGTAACAACAACAGGGGCTTTGCTGGGCTCAGGCAAAGGAAACTGAGTTCACAGCCAATTCGGAGGCAGCAGCTGGGCTCAACTGGCCTCCTCTGTAGGCCAAGAGTGAGCCTGAAAACCAGCGAACGACCTCGCAAACGTGTAGAGTACTGAGGTCACCATTCACGGCACGAGAATCTATGATTCGGATGAATGTCTTTATTCCCCCAGGGCACTGAAAACATTGCTGGAGTTACAAAAGTGATTTCTGCACTGCAATTTTTCTAGGAACGCACTGCTGGCCAAAAGAAAGGTACTAAGAACCCACGTAGATGATAAATGTGAGCTGTTGCTCACATCGTTGCTATTACAGAACACGGATGCTGCGAATGCCTGTACACCTGCTGCAGGTGGGACATAGGTTTTCCTCTGAGTTTCCAAGCAGCCAATGAGAAGAAGTAAACACGATTAGTTCTGATTGGCTGCACAGTTCCCAATGTCTAAAAGTAATCCTGTAATTCAGGACAAGCACCACCATTACTAAAACCAGAGAAATATTTCCCATAGGTCCTCGTAGAACAAACATTGCATAGTGTGTTTTCTGAACAGAATATGCGTGGAGTGTTTTCCTGCTGTGTACTATAACCTGGACTTACTAGTGTCTGGATGCGATGAAAGCACGCTGGCCTCCTCACGGAGCTACAGAAGCAGCGCAGAAACCGGCTGGAACAGCTGCTTCGAAATCCCAAGCCACCTGAGCCCAGCATCCGTCTTTTCACCTCTGTGTTTTGTCACTGGAGGAATTAGAGTTTTATTAATCAATCAGTCAAATAAGGCTCATTACTATTGAAGAAGAGAAAGTAAGCTTTATTTATGCAATTATCGGGCATTTAAAAAACAAAAGAATTATTAATACTGGAGCCTGGCAGTCTTCCCAGAGTGGTAACCTGACAAGGGCTTTGTTCTTGAAGAGGCAACTCAGACCTTACAGATTCCTGTGCCTGCTCTAAGCTGCTGGTCCGTGGTGAGCCTCCTGAACACCAAGGGAGACTCTTCACTGGGTGCATCAGTGATGGAAGCAAATGGAGAATTAGGAGGCTGGTGTGCTGACCGCGGCCGAAACACACAGCTTCTCTGGGATGCACCATCCCAGCAGTCACACGTTGAAAAACAAACCAAAACTAATGTGTAGAACTTTTAAAAAATACATGGACTTCACCCCCATTTCAGACCAACTGAACCAGAATCTGAGGATGGGGCTTCAAAATAGTCTTAGGAAGTGTTCTGGCCTTGACCTGGATGCCCTGTCCATGCACTCTGTCTTGGGTCTTGTCACCACTTTGGACATCTCAAAGATATCTGACCTAGACTTGTCAAACACAGATGTCTGCAGAAGGTAACCAGGTGACCTAATGAGTGAGGTGAGCCAGGTACGGGGCAAAGGGTGTCACAGTGTCTTGAGCCTAAGCACGACACCTGCTGGGTAACACTGTTGTTTAACACCCAGTATAGGAAAACTCAACTGGCACCCACAGCCTGCAGCACCCAGTTTGAGAGCCTGGTAAACTGACAGCTCCCAGTTCCCATCATACACTGAGCTCACTGGCCTGTGACACATACAACTGGCTGCTTCCTGGGGACTCTGGCCATTTCTTGTTTGCCTGACTTCCTGTCAGAAGTCTTGGGCACATAGAGGGCGTTCAGTAAATGCTGACTGGATAGAGGAAGGTGGGTGGGTGACCCTGGGCAGCGCTTGAAACTTTGCCCTCATGTTGTTAATAAAGATGTTAGCAGGTCTGTATGGTCCAATACTGTGACCACTGGCCACATGTGGCTACTGAACCTTAGGAGTGTGGCTAGTTTAAACTCATAGGTACTGTAAATATAAAACATGTATCATCTCATTCGTAGACTGAATGTGAAAACAAGAATTTTCACTTACCACTAATAAATTTTTATATTAACTACATGTTGAAAAGACATTTTAAATATATTGTGTTGATCAAATACATTATTAAATTGATCTCACCTGTTTCTTTTCCTTATTAAAATATTATATTTCAATTGGAAAGTACTGCTTTGAGCCATTTTGCTTGCATTTATATATTTATCATCTATATATCCATATTATATGTAATTATTTTTCCATTTCTTGCCCACTAATAAACTCTCTCCTCCTGTTTACTCTTCTTCCCATTGTTGGGTAGGATGACAATACTATGAAAGGTGGGGTGGGGAGCAGGGATTCAGAAAAAATCTAGTTTTCTGGGACCAGGAGGATATGCTACATATTTCCTCCCTCTGCCAAGGGTGTGTTTCCCTGTTAACAATCACAGTAACTATCTCATTGCCCTCCTCAAAGATTTCCTCTCCCATTTCCTGCTCAGGAAACTCTTACTCAACCTTTCAGACCCAGAGAGAATGTCAGCTCCTCTGTGAAGCCCTCCCCGATCTCTTAGGCAGTCAGTAGCGCCCCCACTTGTGCTTCCTGGCCCTGAGCTCATGTTGCTGTTGTCACACTTCTCCCAAGAATGCACATGATCTTTGTACCAGCTGGTTTCCCCTCATAAAACTTCTTGAGTGCAGGGCTGGTCCGCTCTTCTCTGTCCCCAAGGCCTGACTCAAGAGCTGCCACATGCTTTGTAAATGTTTGGTGAATGGATGAGCTTTTCTCCTCTAAGGGAAGGGTGTTTTTTCATGCCTCATCCTCTCAACAAATTTTTACTGAGCTACTACGACCAGGCATATTGAGCAGTCTCAACATAGGAAACACTGCAATGAGCACAACAGACAAATGCTCCTGTTCTCATGAAGCTTCCAGGCCACGGCCAGTGAGTGTCCCGCATCAGCCTGGTGCCCAGGTATTGAAGGCATCTTCATAAATGCTGCACTGCTGCAGGAGAAGAGGGAGGAGGGCCGGGGGAGCCCTTGTGCCCTGAGCCTGTGCTGAAAGGTGCAGGTCCTTCTCTTGGCTGCTACTCTCACCAGCAACTTCCTTAACAGAGTCTTTACAACCCTCTGCTTATGCTGTGTACTAAAGATTTTAGGAGGCGCAGTAACAGTGTGACAGCCGCTATTTATTGGTTCTGATGGAGACTGAGGAGGCTCAGAATTGACCAAAGCAAGCCTTTTGGTTTTCTTATGGCACAGCAGAAGTGACTAAAGAGATTGGTGAGACCTTCAGAATTGTTCAGAAAGAGTAATCACTAAAAAAAGGAAACCACACTGTATTCATTAAACAAAGAATCATTGAACTGAAGGCTCTCTGGCTTTCCACAGCTCAACTTGTGGGGGGCACAGGCATACACAGAAGTTAGGAGATACAAAACAGTTTGGGAGAAAGGCTGATCACGCACAAGGGGGCATCTTGGATCTCACAGGAGTCCCATCCTCAGCCCTTCCAAACTGAGTGCTTCCTCTCTCTCCACACCTGCTTCCTCTCCATCTATCCAGGCAGCCCAGCCAGAAACCAGGGCTGCCTCCATTCACCTTCCCCCTGCCCCATGTGTCATCAACTACTAAATCCTGTCAGTTCTGCTTCCCCATCATCTCTCCAACCTCTAATCTACTCCACCATCATCACCTACCTGGGCCATGGCAAAGACCTCTTGTTCACCCCACCCCTGCTCTGTACAGGCCACCTGCTCTGCTCAAACGCGTTCTCACATGAGAAAAATATCAGGAGAGCCTCCCTGTTCAGTCTACAATCTTAATTCTAAGAGTGGGAAGGATGAGGGGAAAGGTGAGTAAGTTATAGAGAACAATGATGTATAGTGTTGGGATTATGTTTTGGAGACAGGCACATCTGACTTCAAATAGCGAACCTGCCATTTCTTTGCTTTGTAACCTAGGAGAAATTACTTAACATCTCTAATCAATCCTTGATTTTCTCATATGTACGAGATGGTAATCATCTCTACTTTCATGGCAGACACTTTTGACCCACACACTTTATGCCATGATTTAAAGTATGCATAACACTCAGGCAAAATCTGCTCTTAAATTCTTAATAAACTGTAGTTGGCTAAAAAGAAGAAAGATGGGCCGGGGAGATGGCTGAGCTGCATAAGCGCCTGCCTGGCAAGCGCGAGGTCCTGAGTTCGACTCCCGGTACCCACATACGAAAAAAGGGCCAGTGATATTGCTCAGCGGCACAGGCGCCTGGTGGCGCATGAGGTCCTGAGTTTGACCCCCAGCACCCACACAAAAATAAATAAATAAATAAAAATAAAATAAATAAAATAAAAAGAAGAAAGATTATTCACAGAAAGTAGGTCTTTGTCTCCGTAGGGAAAACCATGATTCCTACAGAACCAAGGTCCTGCCCCAAATGTAGCACTTCATTACTGCAAAGTTCCAGATACCTGAATAACCTATAAACTGCTTGTGCTTTTGGCTGTGCTAGGATAATCTAACCCTCTTCCATTGCAACCAAGACAGAAGATCCTTCATGTTCCTGTCATGGAAATGCGAGGAACCCTCATATTACTTAGGCTTTGAGCATCTTCATATCTATTTAAAGGAGGAAACATAATCATTTATGAAATTCCCAGTGTTTAAGAGAGAAAAACAAACTGTTTAGGAAAAACTCAAATACACTTGGTACTGAGACCAAAGAGAAATTTCTTCATTCTGAACACAAGGAAAGAAAGAGACAGAATTTGTGTTGGTACATAGATTTTAAATGGCTATAAATAATTTAGCCTTTGTGTGTTATATGAACTCTGTTGCAACTACTCAATTCTGCCATTTTAATGGATAAACAGTGGTGCAGATAATATGTAAATGAATAGTATGTTTGTGTTTCAATAAAAATATTTTTACAAAAAGAGGTAGCAGTCCTATAAGCCACCTAGTGTTGTTCGGTGAAGCACAGTCCCCCTGTCAGGCACTGGACAAATCAAATCTCACTTCCTGTACAAGAACACAGGAGTTACTGGTGTGAGAACTAAGGGAACAGTCAGTCCTCATTATTCGTTGATTTTCTGTTTATCCACTCACTAAATTGTACTGGTTTGCTTGTTCACTAATCATATTTTAACCCCCAAACCAAATACTCTCATGCTCATTTGTGACCACGCACAGAAAGATGAAAAACCAGCCACTCGACGTTACATTCCCAAGAGAGTTCAGACAGGTCATCGTTCTGCCTTCTTGGTTCAGCTTTCCTATTGTAAACAAGTGTTCTTGTCACAATCTACTCAGAACCACGTTTTCACAAAAAAATTTATTAGTGCATGTTTGCAGTACATGTTTACTTTCTTTGTGTGAAGTTGCTATGTGTACAAAATGCACCTGAGTTCCTTTTTTCATCCCCAGTCCCTCCGCTCCCTCCCTCCATCTCTTGATCTCCTTCCCATTTGGGAAGGATCTATATCCCTACTTCCTATTACCTTTTATGTTGCTCTTTATTTATAATCTGGTTTTCTCATATAGGAGAAACTATACAATATTTAAGCTTGTGTGTCTGATTTATTTCACTTAACATTCATTTTCCTATTTTTGTTGGCACTTATACCGTGTCAAATGTACAGCAAGCACAGTGCTAGAGTGCCTAGTGCTCCTGTGTGTAAGACAGCCGCAATGTGCATCCCAAGGAAGATGGGAATGTTACATGAGCTTTGTTCAGATATGAGTTACAAGGCTGTTGGTTGTGAGTCAATGTCAATGAATCAAAAATACATGTAAAATAAGATGTGTTTAAACAGAAACACACATGAAACAAGTTTATATGTTGGTAGGTTGATGAAAATGTGGTGGCCAGAGGCTTATTGGAACCTAACCCTGTATTTTTCCTAGAGGAAATGCACTGTTCCGTCTCTTTTGTAGAACATAACTACTCCAAATAAGGAGAATCACCTGGGTATGAATATGTGGTGCAAGATAGTAGCTAACATTATAAAACTCTTAGTCAATAACAATATTATGACACGTTATTATTACAAGTTACTCAATGTTGTTACTAATTAACCATGTTAGTATTATTCTTTGTACTATTTAGCAAGGGTGTGCTATTACTGTTATTAAGCATCTCAAGTCAGCCAGAGAATGTGTCCACTTCTTTTTCCCATGATTTCCTGAAGGGAAAAAAAAATAAGGCCTTTCTATATATGGTCTCTTGGGGGCTTCTGCAGACAGAAAGCAGAAATAAAGTGCTTTCTGGATCATCAATATTGGGCAAAGATCAGAGTAGCATCTTGCAGGTGGGAAATAGGGAGCTGTACCTGGCGGGGCTGGGCCCCTGAGGGGTGAGAACAGACCTCCTTGGGGTCATCACTTGCCCTGTTGGCTAAGCAGACTCTGAAAGGCAGTGTCCCCAATTCTTGCTGCTTTAGTTAAAATGCCAGCCTGGTATTTATTTGTTTTTTCTACCAGACAGATGCCAATTATAGGGGTTGGGGAAAGAGACAATGGCCCAGATCTGACTGACAATGGCTGCTGAACAAGGGGCCTCTGTGGCATGCTTAATGAAAAGGCCACTGTGTTTTTATTGCATCCATTTGATTTTAGAGTGTCATTTATAAAAACAATTCAACCAGCAGGATTAACTGCTTCTGGGCTTTCTCTTCTCCCTATAGTGTGGGTGTCCTGCTAGCCTGTGCTACCTCCCTTCCTCCCGCTGCTCCTAGCAAGTTCCTTCCCAGACCTTCAACTCCCTCCTGGAGAAGCGCATTGTGCATGACTCCTCAGTGGCTCCTGGCTCTGTCCCCTTGTTTCTGTTCCCTAGCACCACCATTCTCCAGCCCAGCATCTTCTCTCTCCTGGCCACCTGCAAGAACCTCAGGTCTTGCTTCTCTGGTGTTCATGACTCTGGAACGCTTCCTTCCACCCAAGAAACTTTTGGAAGTGTGTAGGTCAGATCTGAGTTGTTAACAATGGGCCCATGTAACTTGTGTTTAGCACATGCGCATTAGGGATTGTGACACCCCAAATAACTCCCCCAGTGGTTTTTTTCTCTTTGCTACTTTGTGGACAAAACAATTTATTTTCTAGTCCCATACTCTAATTATCACCTTATATGGTACGTGAATTACATCCTAATAAATATGCTACATATATATTTGAAATCTAATTGCTATACTTCCCTCTTCTTAAGTGGCTTGATATTATTTGGATCAGGTCAAATTCACACACCTCACACTGCACATTAGGGTTTCACCAAGCTATGGGCCCTTCTGTCTGCTCAGTTTTTCTCCTCTCCTTGCATTTCACTGCCCATGGCTCCGACTCCCACCACAACACACTCTTGACTTCTATTCCAGTTCTGCCTGCTGTTCATATTCTCTCTATCTACAGCACCTTCTATCTCATTTCCCTTCCTGACAAATGTCTACTCATCCTCCAAGGCTCTGCTAAACATCACTTCTTGGAGGAAACCTAGAAGTTCCTTCAGCCCCAGGCTACCTCTGTGTGTTTCCTTGCACTGCACTTGGCATGTAGCAATTGCTGACTAAAACTGTACCAAATTAATGCATATTTTAAACATTCTTGTATACCCAGTGTTCGATATAGTGCTTTATTTACTCTCGGTAACTAATGAACGATACTTTTTTCACCCACATACACAAAACACAAGATCCTGCTGTTCTTGCTAACTTTTCATTGCTATTTCAACTGAATTATCAGAACCTTGGTTAACTCCAAGCTTAAATAGAAAGTTTTAATCTATCTTGAATTTCACTCTTAGCTTCTTCCCTAGTGTGGAGACGGCTCTGGAGCGCCAGGTTTATGGAGCAATGTAATGTGATGGCATCATATTGGGAAAAATCTGCCCATTCTCAAAGTAGCTTATTAACCTGGTTATATCTGTTTAATCTCCCTATATCTTAGTTTCTTCAAAAGAAAGGAACTTCTTCTAGGTGGCAGCTAAAGCGCTGATGTTCTGTGAAACAGGCAAATGACCTTTGAGGTTCTGATATTTCAGTGATGCAGATGAGTAAGCTTCCTCAACTATAATCCTAAATTTGGCAAGGTGTGTTATAGTGCTCTCCACTAGTACTACATTCACGTTACCCTTTAACATCAGGAGTGGGGATCCTTCCAAAAGGCAGAAATTCAAATTTGATCCCCACATCACTACCTACGACATAAAGCATGGTGAAGAATTAACAACACTTTCTGGGCAGTCAGCAGCCCTGCATAGCTCAGGTCACACAGGCCATGGGCATCAGATGGGCAACCCGACCCACCCATCCTTGGCCCCACAAAGTAGCTGGGAAGCCCATTCTGAGCAAATCAGCCCCTAAGCATCCCACAGAGTCACCTGTACAGCTCTCAGGCAATGAAAGGTGCCCTGTTCTGCTACCAGGCGCATTGTACGACACCCACCTGGGCTGGTGAGAGTGACCCCACCTCAATGAGATTTGCAGAAATTCATGGGCATCCTGTATTTGCAGCTAAATGAACCATACCCAGAGCCACTAGCAAACCTACTACACCTAAGAGAGCTGCACTCCAGCTGTCAGTGCAATCCTACAGCCTCTGCAGCCTAGGCACTGAGATACCTGCAGATATCACCGACATTGGTTCCAGGAGAAGAAGCTACACAGACACTACACTGAAGCACCCACCTGGAGCCAAAGCCAGCGCAGTATACCCTACTGACACCCTCAGACACATCACCAGAAGAAAGTCTTGCTATGAAAGTCACTCAATAAAATTGGTAGAGGCTGTTCTCCCTGATACACAAGTATCAAATTAGAGACACAAGAAACATCAAAACACAAGGTAGCATCACTCTAGCAAGAGACCCCAAAGAAAAGGAAATTAATGAATTTCCTAATAAGAATTCAAAATAATGAGTTTTTTGTTTGTTTTGTTTTTTGAGACAGGGTCTTACTACATAGTTCAGGCTGGTCTTGAACTCACTGTGTATGGCCTCCAACTTGCAATGATCCTCCTGTCTCAGCCTCCTGAGTGCTGGGATTACAGATGTGTGCCACCACACCTGGCCAAAATAATGATTTTAAGGAAACATAATGAGGTACAAAAGAATACAGACAATTTAATGAAATTAAAAAGATATTTCATGACATGAATGAGAAATCCAGCAAAGAGATCATAAAAGTACAAAAGAGAAATCTTGGTGCTAAAGAACTGGAATGAAGCAAAAAAGCAGTTGAGAGTCTCAGCAACAAATCAGATGAAGCAGAATTTCAGGATTTGAGGAAAAGTTTCTTGAAACAACAATCCGATTTTTTTTTTTTTTTATATGCGGGTACCGGGTGTCAAACTCAAGACATCGCGCTTGCCAGACAGGCGCTTATGCCGCTGAGTTATATCACTGGCCCAACAATCTGACTTTTAAAAAGAAGGAGAAGGAGGAGGAGGGGTTGGAAGGAGAGGAAAATAAAAAGAATGAAGAAAGCCTATGAGACGTGGAGCACCATTAAGTGAGCAAACATGGATTATGAGCATTTAAGAAGGAAGAGAGAAGGGAAAAGGTGTAGAAAATCTACTTAGTGAAACCATTTCTGAAAATTTTCCAAGTCATGGAAAAGATGTGGACATCTGGACCCAGAAAGCTCATAAAACCCCTAATAAATTTGGCCAAAAATGATCCTCTCTAAAGCATCTTTTAGTGAAACTGTCAAAAGTATATGAAAAAGAGCGAAGTCTTAAACCAGCAAGAGAAAACCATCAAGTTATACATAAGGGGATCTCTATTAGACTAATAACAGACTTCTCAGCAGAAAGCTCACAGGCTAGGAGAGAGTAGAAAGACGTGTTCCAAGTCCTTAAACAAAACAAAAATCCTTGCTATCTAAGAATACTATACCCAGCAAAATTATCCCTCAGAAGTGATAGAGAAATAAAATCATTTCAAGACAAATAAAAATTGTGGGAATTCATCTGTACCATACCCACTTTACAAGAAATGTTTAAAAGAATCTTATATTAGAAGTGAAAGGCTATAACTACTATCATGAAAATGTTCAAAATCACAAAACTCACTAGTACAGAAGATACACAAAAGAGAAAGAAAATCAAATCATATATATATATGTATGTATATATGATTTGATTTTCATATATGTATATATATCTCCAAACCACAAAGATGAACAAGAGAGCAAGAGAGTACAAATGGAACTAAGGACATATAAAATAACCAGAAAAATAGTAACAATAATAAAAGGATTAATGATAGCAACCCACCAATATTGAGAACAAGCACCTTTCAGGTACTACATCACAGTTCTTCCCATATTGAGCCTTTCTGCAGAAAGCTATCTCATGACTAGGAGAGATGTCTTGGAGAGATACATGCTGGGGAAGAATTAACCTTTCAAAACCATTTTCATTTAATTGCATTACTTAGAGTTACAAAGGTAATCAAAACAAAAATGAAAAATGTGAGATATATATATATATATATATATATATATATATATATAGACTCCTGATTACATGTGCAACCTAAAAGGAAGCAGATGTCCGAGAACCAAACCTTCCTTTGACCCACCAGGAACACAACAGGTACAGTATGAAACTGATATGTCACTTTGGAGCAGTTTAAATGCTTTGGAAGTAACCACCGAAAAAAGCAGAAACAAAAGTAGTTGAATGTTGCCTGTGAGAGGGCATCTGGTGGTGGGGAAGGATTTTGCTTTTTACTGGAAGAATTTCTGCATTGTTTTGTTTTGTAATCATTTGTAAGGATTTCCTTGATTTAAAAAAAAATAAAATAAGGCTTTTTGCTTTCCCTGCTCTCCAAGAAGACACTGTCTTTTAAGGAATTTGGAACCATTCCTGTGTTGCTGCTCAGCTTCCTTTCAATTTTGTGGCTTTTTGGTGAATGAAAGGAGTTCATGAACTCTGGGCTGTGTGTTCCGCACTCATCCCAAGGTGTGGGGTACATGAGCCATCTTTCTAGAAGGGGTAGTGATTGTGCAGGAGTGCTCCACGCTTTCAGAAAACAGTCATGATCTAAACAATCAAACAATGAATTTGGGAAAACAGCCAGGTATTGTAGTTCATTTACAGGGGGACTAATTGCTAGCTGATTTCTTGGAATAAGAGGCCTAGAAAAGCTTCTGTAAAGGAAACCCAATCCCAGGGATAGTATGGAAAGTTAAGATCCATATTGCCCATGGGTCTATGTCCTGAGTTGGACTGTGTTTCTCACGGTGGTAGCCAGAGATGGGATATAGAGGGGGAAGGATACAGGCTGGATCCAGAAGACACGGGCCCTGTTGTATCCCTGAGAGTGTCGTGCTGACAACTCTGACCTGCCTGTGGATGGCCTAACAAAACAGGACCACTGGGGCGACACTGGTTAAATCATTCTCCTCTCAGGCCGTTTCCTTAGGTGTACACATGAATTTAAAACTCCTTACATCTAGAGTAGTTTTGAGGACTAAAAGAGTTAATGTAGCAAATGCACTTGAATTCCACAACTTTCTAACTGATCTTTTAAACTTGTAATCCCCAGGTTCCAACCTTTCAATGGCTTCCTATTTCCTGAAGGGTTAAATCCAGATATAATGTGAGCCATGACTATGAGTCACATATATCATTTAAAATTTTCTGGTAGCTACACTTAAAAAAACACACAAAATAAAGTGACATTAACTTTAATAATATGTTTGTATTTAATTTGTGAATATATTTTGGTACATAATCAATACAGAAAAATATTATAATTTTGACAAAATTCAAGAAAAACATGGTCTTTCAGATTCTTTTTCCCCCCTTAGGAAGTCTCTTGATTCTAGTGTGTATTTTGCACTTAACAGTACATGTCAATTTGGACGAGCCACATTCTAACTGCTCAGTAGCCATGTGCAGCTCCTGGCTACCATGTTGGGCAGTGCAAATCTTGATCTCTCAGGTTCTCCAACCAGCCATGTACTCCTTCACCTCTTCTCACATGCTCCTCCCTATGCCTGACCCCTTCCACCCTCAGACCACTTTGCTGAACTAACTTTCAAATCAGAGTCACTCCCTCCTAGAAGTTTCCTCTGGCATAGCCAAGGGCCCCTCCCACATAGTCCCACAACATCTTTAGGGTTCCACTAAAACACATACTAAATGGGTTGGAATAGGTTATATGTGCTTGGATTACTTGAACTTTAACCCTGTCTATGTATTGAAGTATATGTAATTCTGCTTGCTGGAATGAAGCATTCTTCATACTTGGACATGGATTTGCTTAGGAATGGCCCTACTGGTAAGAAATGAAAAGCAATCAACTTCTCCTCTTTAGACATCTACCTAGAAGAGAACAGGCTTGTGGTGAAGAAAACATTGGTTCAAATCCTGATCTCACCACTTAGTAAATCTATGTCCAGGCCCAGTTCCTTTACCTCTCAGAGCCTCACTTTCTCCATCTGTAAAATGGAGCTATTCATCCCTGCCATCCATAATGGGCAAACAGGTTAAACAATTCATATAAAGTGGCCCAGAATAGTACTTGGCACAGGGCAAGTTTTTAAAACTCAATTTAATCAAATTGAAGGTGCCATCAATTACAACTTGTAAATCATAAGGCATCATTATTTTATGAGCCATTTTAAAAAGGGAAAAGACTCCTACAATGCCAGTTAAACCATGACAGGTCCTCAACTGTAAGATGTAGTCCAATCTCAGAGATATTAAAGCATTAAATTACTGGTCTTAAAATCAAAGACATGTGATAAATTCCTCCCACTGTCTGCAAATTACTGGTCTTAAAACCAAAGATGTGTGATAACTGCTGCCCTCCCCACCTTCCCCTGGAGAGTCACTGGACAGAACTTGGGCAGATGATGCCGAGCTTGTGTTAAATTACACGGAGTTAGGAGGCTTGGGCTTTAAAAGTTGCTCTGGAAACTGGAAGGTGAGTTGCCACTCTGCACCAGCCACTTTCTTTATGTTACTTTCATTATGTCTCAAAACAATCTTGTTTGGGATAGTTCTCACATTTAACAGGAAGTTAGGGCCACTCAGAGGGTTTAGTCACCCAGCTCACACATGTCAGAGCTGGGCCTGGAATCGGGACTGTGCCATGCAAGTCTCCCTGCCTCCACCCACCCAGGCCGTTTCTAAAGCCTCACTCAGGAGGCTGGCTGGCTCCTCTCAGCCTGTTGGCGGCATCCTGCTAATACACTGGAAAGGCCCTCAACTCAAACAAGTTTGGGATCAAACTGTCAGGCATGAGCCTATTTGATTTAATGCCATGAACAAACTCTGAAACAACAGGTTACAGAGACCTCTGCAAGGATCTGAGGGAGGAGCAGAACCGCTGTCCAGGGGCAGCAGCCTGGCAGGGGATGGGGCTTGCACAGCTCTGTGAGAGCCGGTGTTCAGTCACAGGGAGGTGCACTGGCCACCTCAGCATCAGCAGCTCAGCTCCCCACCAGAGCACCCAGCTGCGAGAGGGTGAATGGGCAGGCTCTGAGAGGACAGAATGGTCAGGGTGGTAAGTGCAGGGGAGGGGGGCATTAGGAGGGAGGCCTTAGTGTGGGGAAGTTACCTTAGGTCCTAAACGCCTAAACAGGTCAAATGTGAACAACTAGATGAGCAGCAGGGGACTGTTCTCCTGTGGATCCACAGGGACCAAGTTCATTCACAAATCCCTAGGAGAGGTTTCTGTAGGGGGAACCAGGGGTTTGTTTTGTTTTGTTTTGTTTTGTTTTGTTTGTGGTACTGGGGATTGAGCTATATCCCCAGCCCCTACCCCCTTTTTTGAGACAAGGACTTGCTAAGTTGCCCAGGCTAGGCTTGAACTTGTGATCCTCATGCCTCAGCCTCCCAGAGTGCTAGAATTACAGGGGTACCTTGGTTCATGAACTTGATTCTTTCCACATTTCTGGTCATACCAAACTGGATGAGAACCAAATCAAATTTCCCCATGAGGTCAACATTGAACTAACCATTGAATTTGATCCAGTTCTTGTCCAATTTGATTTGCGACCAGAATCACGGAAAGAATCCAGTTCATGCACTGAGGCACCACTGTGTGGGCATGCTCCACCAGGCTCTTTGCTCTCTCAGGTTTGCCAAACCCAAGGTGACAAATTCTGATCCTGCAATGATTTAAGATATGGGAGTTCTGCTTAATTTGACTATCACAGAAAATTCAGTCTCTTCCATGCCAAGTACATCAGTTCATTGATTGGCTCATTTGAAGAAGTCTGTACTTACTGGGAATCCCTCACACTTTTTTGTTGGTTGGTTTAAAATAACTCCCTCCATCAGCTTTACTTTTTTCCAGGTGAAATCTTGGTCAGACAGCTGAGAGAGGAGTCAGCCTGATGGTGAGGAAGGCAGGGCTCACCACCAGGCCACCTTCCCTGCCCCTGGTAAAACCTTAGCCCTGAACAGCAGACATTGAAAACCACTGTGCTAGTTCTTACGGTTGTGTCATTCGATGATCTTGCTATAAATTGGAGGGAAGGGCTTAAGCACATAATCGCAGCAGCCTCCTGTAATAGATGCTGGTCCAGCTCACAGAAGAAGGGCGCTCCACATCCATGGCTCTGCATCTGCAGATTCAACTAACCGAGGATCGAAAACATTCAAAAGAAAAATGCTTCTGTACCGAACAAGTAGAGACTTTCTTTGTCATTGCCCCTTAATGCAGTAAAACAACTATTTACATTGTATTGGGTATTAGAAGTCATCTAGAGATGAATTAAACTATACAAGTGATTATGTGCAGGTTACATGCAAATACTATGTCATTTTATACAAGGGACTTGAGCATCCACAGATTTGGGGATCCATGAAGGTGTAGGGTGTAGGAACCAATCCCCCACCGATACGAAGGAATGAAGGTATTTTCATCATAGTTCAGCTAAGAAATAAGCTTTCCCATGGTTTGGCTTTGGGTTCCATTCTTGGCCTCACCATTCACTTGCCCTGTGAAGCTGCCCAGCAGACTTCTCTCTGGGCCTTGGTTTCCCGAGGGAGCTGGGAGAGCTCAATGTTTTCATACTCTGAACCCCCCTCTCTCCTCTTCCCCACTTTATCCAGAACAGCTCTGCTTTTTTTCTCTTTTATACATTGTGGATTCTTGTAAAATTCTTTTTGAAGATAGGCTTTGGTGGTCAGTAAAAGTTTAAAACCCTCTAGACTGAATAATCCCCTACGTTCCTTTCAGCCCTAACATTCTCAGTTCTTTTAAAAAAAAAAGAAAGAAAGAAATCACCAAGTTACAATCTATTCGCAGGAACAAGCAATCCCCAAAGAAGTCTCAAGGGGCTGGGTAGGTGCGAGCAGTATATTTGTTCGTGTGTTTTTTTAATCCTTCAATATTTTGATGCCTCTGCTTCTCAGACACAAACCACATACAAACATTTCACCTGGAAACTTTGGCTGCTCTCAGATGATTTATGTTCAAAAAGTGCCTGCAGGCCAGGTGGGGTGGGCATGCTTCTGTGCCAGCTTGGCAGCGAGCTTCGCATTCCACTGGGAAGAAGGCATTGCTGCCCGTGGCCCACAGACAAGTGAGCCGTCTGGGAGAGCACAGCTTTGCAAGGCAGGCACCCGCTCCCCCTGCTTCCTCATTCTCCTGCAGGCCCGACCTCATTCCCCACGCCTTCCCTGACTCTTCCACACCTCTTCAAAATGGAAAAAGGAAGACAGAAAACAGTTCAGTAACCATTTGGAGACTGTGACATGATGCCAGAAAACACACATGGAAGGGGCTGCAAACTTGTTAAAGTTTCCGAAGGCTCACTGGGGGGAACTTCCAAACCCAGCCCCATCTTAGTGCATAGCTGCAGATGCAGCCTGAGGGCAAAGTGGAGTAAAGGCTGTTTTCTGCGGACCATGGGTAATCCTTGGCATCCTGTACAGATGGCCCTTCTTGTCCAGCCTAAGACTCCAGTACAGAGGAGAAAATGAGAGGAAGACCAGACTGTGAAAAATCCTGTCATTTGTATTTCTCTCTGGATCACATGGGTTTCATTTGGGGCGAGGGTAGCACACACATGCTTTTCTGATTATGTCTTCATTATGCCACCTAAAAATGAGCAGATAAATAGACTATAAGGCTGAAAAGACCTGGAGATTGTCTGGTTCACCTCCTTCATTTTAAGGATGGAAAAGTGAGATGTGTGTGAAAGCTCCCTGCTGGAGTCACCTAGCTGTAGGAGCAGAACCCAGGCAGAACCTCAGGCCACTGGCCTTTTCATTCAGCCCCAGAGCTTTGTGTCCCCTACTGTGGCCTTCATTTGGTGACGGCACAGGCTGGTAGGAGACCATGGAGGACAGGAGGGTTGTGCAGCACGTGTGGGGGCATACTTCTTGTGTGTAGGGGAAATCAGAGCCTGCAGGTGTGGTTGTTCAGGTTGCGCACTGTTTCCCTTGCCTTGTACCTTGGTGCAGGGCTGTATATGTCTGGCAGGAGCATGTCCTTGTCTAATCTACACAAAAAGGCCAGCATGGAGGCAGGAAGTGTGCACAGGGAACATTGCGGGAAAGCCCCAAGATGAGTTTGTCAAGCAGAGAAAGGAAAGGTAGACATTCTAGGAGAGGGAGGATGCATCAGACTCAGCAGTTTCTCCATCTCTCTCCTGACCTAGGTCCAGTGCCCTGTGATACCTGGGCCTCCATCCAAAGCATCACCAGGAGGACAAAGCCAGGGACATCCCTCTCTGGACACCATCTCAGAGTACAAGGTTATAGAGCCTAGCTTCCCACTGTCCTGGTCCAATGGCTCTGGTGTCCTGACAGGTGACCTTGGAGGCTCCTGCCACTCATACTACTTGCTGCCTTTTGGGCACCCTCTGCAGTCTCCCTCCCTTCCTTCCCTGCTCCCTCTTCTGGGAGAAAGAGGAGGCCAAAACAGTAGCGAGGAAGGGAACCTCAGGCCAGCTGCTCTGCATGCCCCCAGCAGCTCCCCACCCTACGCCCACCTCCCAACTTCTCCTGCCTCATGAAAGGGCTGAAGACACAGATTCTAAATATAGATGCATCCTCCTCCTCCTGCCCAGCTAATATTAGCCCTTCTGTGGAATCCACTGACAGCATCATTCCCCTTTTTTGGCCATACTGGTGGGAATTTTCCCACTTATAGTAAGGCAGGCTGCACCAGCAAGATGAGGAGCACGCTGAGCCAAGCACCTGGAGAGCTCCCCTACCCGGCTACGCCAGGTGATCTATGGAGCTCCTTTTCAGGCACGAGATTTATGATGCTGTGAACTGGGAGGCTTGGGCAATGGGTGGGTGGGGGGATGGGATGGGTGGTTCTGGTTAAATTGAATTTGTCAGCTTCCAGATGGAGGGCACTAACATTTGCTGATGATTTACTCTGAGCCAGAGATACCTCTGCGGATCTCCCACATGATTTTATTGAATCCTTATAGCAGTCCTATGAGAGGGTTGGATGTTGTTCCTGTCTTGCAGATGAGGGCACTGAGGCTCAGAGAAGTGAAGACATGAAGGAAATTTGGCATATGAGAATGGCTAGTCAATACTAGATGGGATATGAACCCAAGTCTTCCAAGTCTTTGTAACTCTCAAACCTTGGGGCTCACCCCCCCCACCCATTCTGTACTTAGGATTGAACGCAGGGCCTTTTCACTGTGCTACATCCCAATCCCTGGTTTTTTTTTTTTTTTTTTTTTTTTTTGTTTGCTTTTGTTTTTTGAGATAGGGTCTTACTAAATGACCTAGGCTGGGCTCAAACTTGCAATCCTCTGGCTCAGCTTCCCAGACCACTGGGATTACAGGTGTGCGCCACCATGCCAGGCTAAAACTGGGCTTTTTATCATGCTGTCAGGTCTATTTGCTTTGATGCTGGCAGGAAATCTCTTGAACATGGTTGTGAATGTGCTATTTTTTTATGGTACATGATTAGGGTCAGGGAGGCAGAGTGCTGACTCTGGAGTCAGAGAGTTGACTCTGAAGGTCTTCTTTATTTTAGTGGCTAGTTCTTGCCACCCTGGACCCGAAATATAGCCTGAAAGGAGCACAGGGGCACGAGGTAGGGCAGAGAACAAACTGAATAGGTGCTGGCCAGGAAGCCCCAGAACAGCTTTCCCACTGAAACGGGCTCACTGCCTTGCAACTCCTCTCCACACAGTAAGAGAATAAAATAGCTAATTATGCCTAGGGCAGCATAGTGCAAATGAAGTCCTTCTGGCTTTCCAAGTTCACTCAGAGAAGAAAGGAAGAAAAGGCTGATTTGAGAGAGTGAGCAATGAGCCAGGGTGGAAACACTACGTATTGATGCCATTCCATTGTTTGTGTTCCCATCTGGTCCCAAGAAGGATTCAAGGAAGGGGGGTTTAGGAGCTACTGGTGCCTAATGGGATGGTAATACCATTCACCGAAGAGGAACAGTTAAAGAAGCCAGCTATACAATCCCTGCATAAACACATAAAAAAAAAAAAAAAAAAAAAAAAAAAAAAAAAGGAGCCAGCTGATAGAATCTAGAAGCACAAAGTTTTAAGCTTGTCCCCAGCAGGAAAATGAGTTGCTGGGCACAGTAAATGTTGAATGTCCCATGGGCTTATTCTCTGGGACCTGCAGAAATGCACCCTCCAGGGCACTCTTCTCTACTATCAGCTTGTGGATTAAAGGTTCAGAACCAGTGCTGCTTGCAGTAGGGAAACCATGGGAGCTCCCAAGGCTTCACAGAAGGATGCTCTTCCCAGACTCCAGCCACTGGGGAAGCTCTCTTACCAGAGCAGCTTCGGAAGAAGCACCTGAATACTGCTACTTCATCTTTGTTGGATTTTACTGAAGTTACACTGATACTAAAATCTCATTTCCAGACATCTTTCCAGGACTATTTCTCCAAGGAAGGAAGCAGGCCTGTTAATGAGCCACTCAAGTGGCCCATGGCAGTCTCTCAGGAATCTTCAGAGCTTGTAATTCCCAAGTGGTGCTGGCTACATGTGTGCTTATGCACAAGTGACAGGCAAGTGCAGTGACACTGTCACCATCAGAAAATCACAAACAACTGTCTTGTTTCCAAGATGAGGCAGGGATTTTGCACCCTTCGGAAACCAACAGAGCCTGAAGGGGACTCTCACGCGCATCCACATGAGCACACATAGGCAAACACATGTGACCCAGGGACACAGATATACCCAGTGGACATCAGACCAGGCACAGATGCACACAGAGTGGGCACACAGAAGTGTGTCTACACTGGAAGACACTTGCACAGCCACCAACCCCCCCCCCAATCTGTGGCTTAGCCCTTTTTATGTCTTAGACTATGGCCAGAGTGAGTGGCCCTTCCCAGCTAAAGTCCACCATGATGGGGACTCCTATGCTGGGCACCAGCACTGGAGGATTTCCAACCAGCGGGTTTCAGAGAACTCACCAAAGTGTCAAGAGGTTTGTTTTTGAGCTGTTGCCAAATCATCTTTTCCCCCAGAAGGCCTTGGAGCAAGTGTTCCAGGTAGAAGGTGAGTAGCAGCCTTTGGGAGCTTAGCACCTTATGAAGAGGGACCAAAGATGTAATGGTGTTAAGGAGAGAGGTGGAAAGGGAGAATGATGAAGAATAATCCTCTTTGGGTCAAGTCCAGACTCTTTACTGCAGAGCCCAGCAAGCTGGGAGCATCCAGTAGGGTTTCATAAATGTATTCAATAAATCAGTTACTTGGTCTCTAACTGGCCTCTCCACCACCCAGAGGATTGAGTCCACATTCCTTACAGCCCAACCTACAGTCCCTGCCCGACCAGGCCAGATCTGTCATGGCACCTCATGTTACCCCCTCTCCATGCCTGCCCCTTCACTAACTGCTCTATGGAATGTCTCCCATCTCTTCAAGGTTCAGGGGCTTTCTGGGTCCTGTAGCCTGGTGCAGATTTTATCCCTGTTGTAATACTCTTTACTTCTTTCTCTAGTGAACTCTTTTTCACCCTTCAAGATTCGTATCAACTATCCCTTTGCCACGGTTTGAATGTTTGTTGCCCCCCAAAATTCATGGTGAAACTTAATCCCCAGTGTGACAGTATTAAGAGTTGTGGTTTTGGGGAGATGATTCAGCCATGAGGGTTTTGCCCTTATGAATGGAGTCATATTTTACATAAGGAGGGAACTATCTAGGCACTTTTGTCCTTCCTCCCTTCTGCCACGTGAGGACGCAGCATTCTTCCTCTCTGGAGGACCCAGCAACACAGCACCATCATGAAAGCAGAGCTCAGCCCTCATCAGGCATTGATCATGGTGATCCATGGGTCTTGGACTGATGTGCCTCCAGAACTGTAAGAAATAGATTTCTATTTTTATAAATTAGCCAGTCTCGTGGATTTTGTTATAGCAGCACAAATAGAAAAAGACAACATTCTTCTGCAGCTTTCATAGCTCTTCCCTCCCTTTCCCCCAAGTCAGAATTTACTGTAGCCTTCCTTCATCCCTCTGTGGCCATCTCCCCACAGTGAGTAGCTCTAGAGGCAGCCATGGGTTGCTCATCCCACAGCTTGGCCCTCAGTAAGTGAAGCTGGTGGGAGATTGTTAAGGTAGGTGCCGCAGCACAAGGGCCTGGATCTGAGCTTGTGAATCTCTTAGCTTGCTCTGTCCCACTTGGGTTGAAAAATGGATGCCATGTATGGGAACCAGGCCAGGAAGAGGAGTGATTGTGTAGCACACACTGTACTAAACCTCCCTCTAGGGCTGCTGCAAAATCAGGTGCCTCCCACAGGTGTGTGATTACCATCTCTCACATCCTTGCTCCCTGACTGTGGATCCCGCAGCCTCCTGTTCCATTTTACCTTCCCAAAGCTCTTTGCTTGAGCTTCCCCTGTGTATAAAGCATCATTAAGGACACGTCTCTCTCGGGTTACACTAACTCCCTGATGCACAAGAGAAGTTGCACTGCTGTTCTGCTGGAGAAACTGGCGTAGCCAGGCTGGGCAAGTGGAAGCAGAGCCGTGAGCCTGGCCTGCTCCCTTGGGAAGCCCCAGTGGATTAATACTTGGTTGGCCCACTTGGCAAAATAAATATATAAAATGAGATGACTCCAAATATTCTTTCTTTATTGATTTATTTAGATTTCTAAAAGGTCACAGTCAATTTTTGCAACCAGACAGGAACCTGGAATGAGTAGAGGGGTGGAGAATTAGAAATAAATTCAGCTTCGGAAATATTTGACTGTCTTTACATACAAAGCATGGCCTTAGGCTCTGCACAAAAAGAGATGAGGGAGGTGAGGCTCAGTTCTCCAGGAACCCCCATGGCAAGAGAAAAGCAGAGCTTTGTGTTTGCATGCAGATTCAAAAGGTAACTCCCTAGCATCTTTGACATGTGGATGGCACCGGGGTCATTGTCCTTACTCTCCTCACCAACTCCAAAGAAGAGGTATTGTGATCATTTCTATTTCACAGTGGAGCAAACTGAGACTCAGAGAGTTAAATGATTTGTCCAGGATCAAACAGTCAGTGGGTGAGTTGGGATTTGAAACCAGATCAGTGGAGGTCTCAACACTGATGATCTCATAGCCAGAGACCAGGACACATCTTGAGTCTCGCAGACAATAGAGATTTCTGAAAAAATATGAAGAGCCCTTTTATCATTTTATCATCACGACAACTTAGGAAGTAGCAACTATATCCTACATTACCAAAGAGAAAAGTGAGGCTCAGAGCTACCTGCCCCAGCTAGGAAATAATTGTCAAAGTCAGACGTCAACATTTTTGAGTCTAGGATGGCCCTTCTAGGGCCATGAAAGGGAAGATAAGATCCATGGGGGGAATATGCTTGATGACAAGGCCCCAGAAGGCCTGCATTCCATCAAAGGACAATTCTCCAAGGTTTTGTTACCTGTCATTGTTGCCAAATCTTATTTCAGTTCAGCCACTCTGGTACTGTTGGCTCCAGTTTAGACAAAAGTCCCACATCCATAAAACCTTTAATGTGCAGGAGAAAGTTCAGACTCCTTCACGGAGCACACAGGCCTTTTGAGATCTGCCTCTTGGATCTTTCCAAATTCCTTTCCAGCTGTTCCTCGAAGCCCTGTGACTGTCCTTGGATGTGCACCCAGACTGTGTTCTCCCTGCATTCCTGGCCTTGCCTGGTTTCATGGTCCTATTCTACAAGCCCACCGGGCAAACTCGTGCACATCCTGTAAGATTCTATATGGACTATATTTCTTCTGACATTGTCTGTCCTTGATAACTCTTACTCCCACATTTCTGTGGCCTCACTTTATGCCCACATTACAGCTATGGTCATGTTCTAGAATAACTGTGAAGAGTTCATTATGCTCCCACTAGGCTGGGTACTCCTCTAGGGCAGGGACCCAGATGGATTCCTTTCTGTGTGACCAGACATTCTGGCAGAGGATCTGGCAGGGAAAGGAGCTTATTATGTAATTGCTGAATTAGTTAATGAAGTGACTGTCGGAATGAGTGAAAGACCACACTTCTAAGCCTCTCCTTCAGAAACGTTCGGGATTGACTTTATTAGCTGTATGGTAGTGAAATTGCCATCTTTCAGGGTGCAATATCAAGTCTCTTGTTTCTCTGTTACATACAATTTGAGCCAGGAATATGCATTCCTCAATTTCACATGTTAAAAACTAACAAAAACAAACACCGGATTCTTTTGTTAACCTCATAGACACTGAGCTATTAATACTTGTGGATATTTTGATTTTCTAGGAGGACAAAGATGGATTCCAGGGGAGATAATGGTGTAAGCATTGGTCTTGTTCAGCATGTGGTAGAGAGGCCAATCTGTTATCTGTTATGGAGGAGAAAGTTTTGCTTCAAAGGAACATCCATCCAGGCATTTTGCTGAACTGTTTAAAACTGTAAAAGGAAAGGCAGGAATTGTATCTGTTCTGTCTACCCTGAATCCCTTGCCTGGCATAATAGCAAGACATTCTCTTCCCTCCCCACAAGGAAGTTTTGAAGCTGAAATCCAATATCAAGTTTTTAGTGTACACAGATTTTTTTTCCCCTTGACATAAGCACATAAAAAGACACAACTGTGAGCTATATAAGCCTTATTCTTGTCACAACTTTTTGAAGTTTTCCAGAAAAAGAGGCAAGATTAACACAAATCCTTTATAAACTCTTGCAAAAATTAGAAGAGGGAACCTTTCCCAGCTCATTTTATTATTCCAATACCAAAGGCAGACAAAGATAGCACAAGAAAATTACAGATCAATATCCCCCATAAATATAAACACAAAAATTCTCAATAAAATACTATCATGGTGACACAACACCCTATAGAAAAGATCATGCATCATGACCAAGTAAGGTTTATCAAGGAATATAAGGTTGATTTAACATACAAAACTGATCAATGGAACATACCATATTTAGAATAAAGGACAAAACACACAGTGAAGTCAAAGACACAGGAAAGCATTTGATAAAATCCAAACAAAAGAAAAACCACTCAACAAACTGTGAACAGAAGTAACACTCGACTTGATAAAAGCCATCTGTGAAAAACTCTCAGCTAACATCATATTTAATAGTGAAAGACTGAAAGCTTTCCCCCTAAGATTAGAAACTAAGCACTGTGTCTGCTTTTATCAGTTCTGTTCAGTGTTGGACAGGAGGGTCTAAGGGAAATGAGTCAAGAAAAGTAAATAAAGGCATTCAAATTGGGGAAAGGAAGAAATAAAACTACCTCCGGTCATAAGATGACAAGATCTTATATTACACATATAGGAGTTGCTAAGGAATCCACAAAAAACTATTAGAAATTGTAAGTACAGTAAGGTGGCAGGATATAAGATCAATGTAAAAAAAATCAATTGTATTTCTATACAAAACAATAATCAATAAAAATGCAATCAAAAAAATTCTTACAGTAGTATCTGGGAGGTATAAAATACTTAAAAATAAATTTAATAAAAGAAGTACAGACTTGCATACTAAAATTATACATTGTAGAAATTTTAAATGCCTTAACTAAATGGAAAAACATCTCCTTTTCATGGATTGGAAGAGTAAATATTGTTTAAATGGCAGTATTGATTGAGTGATAAAATGCATTCTCTATCAAAATATCTACTACATTTATTTTTTAAACAAAATTGACAAATGAATCCTAAAATTTATATGAAAACTCATGGGACACAAAATATCACACAATCTTGAAAAGTTGGAGAATCCACATTTCTTAGTTTTAAAGCTATGAAGGTACAGTAATCAAGACAGTGTGGTATTGGCATAAGGATATCCATACAGATCAATGAAGTAGAATTAAGAGTACAGAAATAAACATTTATAGTCAATTGATTGCTTTTTATATTTTATCTTATTTTACTTTCAGTGCTGGGAATCAAACCCAGGGACTCGTGTATGCTAGGTAAGCATTTTACTACTTAGCTTTACCCCCAGCCACTTAATTGATTTTTGACAAGAGTATCAAGACGATTCAAAAAGAAAAGAAAGTCTTTCCAACAAACGATGCTATGATTGGATGTCCACATGCAAAAAAGTAAAGTTGGACCCAGACATCATATAAAATACAAAGATTAAATCAAAGATCTACACGTAAGAACAAAAACTACAAAACTCTTAGAAGAAAACAAGAATAACTCTTCATGACTGTATTAAATAATGGTTTCTTCATTGTGACACCAAAGCATAAGTAACAAAAGAAAAATAACAGATGAACACTTGTACTTCATAAAAACTTCTGCACTTCAAAGGACATTATTAAGAAAGTGAAGGGCAAAGAATAAATATTTACAAATCACAGATAAATAATGTGTCAAGAGTATATAAAGAACACTTATAACTCAACAATAAAAAGAGAAATAACTCAATTAAGGAATGGTGAAGAACTTCAACAGACATTTCTCCAAAGAAATTTTTTAAATAGCCAATAACCACATATAAGGATGTTGAACATCATTAGATGATAGGGAAATGTAAATCAAAGCCACGGTGAAATACCACTTCAAGCCCAGAAGGATATCTAAAATAAAAAAAGACGTAATCCAAAATGTTGGTAAAGATGTGAGCTATTGAAAATTTGATATATTTCTAGTAGGATTGTAAAATGGTCCAGTTGTTTGTGAAAACATGTTGGCAGTTCCTGAAAATGTTAATCATAGAGTTGCCATATGACATAGCAATGTCATACTTAGGTATATACCCCAAACAACTGAAAATATATGTCCACACAAAATCTTGTACACAAATGTTCACGATGGCATTATTCATAATAGCCAAAAAGTGGAAACAGCTCAAATGTCCATTAACTGGTCAATGGATAAATCAAATGTATGGTTGTATGTGTGTTTATATTAGGAATAAAATACTGATTCATGCTACAACGTGGATGAACTCTGAAGACATTATGCTAAGTGAAATGAACCAGACATAAAGGCAGCGTCTTGTATGATTCCATTTCTATAAAATGTTCAGAATGGGCAGGTCCATAGAGGAAGTAGATTAGTGTCTACCAAGGACTGAGGGGAGCAGAGAATGGGGAGTGATTGCTAATGAGTATAGCGATTCTGTTGGGGGTGATGAAATATTCTAAAATTAGACAGTGGTATTAGCCGCACAACTCTGTGGATATTCTTAAAAACATGGAATTGTATATTTTATTTTATTTTACTTTTTATTTTTATTTTTTGTGGGTACCGGGGGTTGACCTCAGGACTTCACGCGCCAGCAGGCGCCCGTGCCGCTGAGCGATATCACAGGCCCTTTTTTCGTATGTGGGTTCCAGGAGTTGAACTTGGGCCCTTGCACTTGCCGGGCAGGCGCTTACGCTGCTGAGCCATCTCACCGGCCCCGGAATTGTATATTTTAAAAGGGTGAATTTTATAGCATGTGAATTATATCTCAATAATGCTGCTGTAAAAAGCAGGCAAGAAAGAGACTGCAGGGAATGTGGAATAACTGGTAACAGCTGACTTGCTAGAAGTGGTGAGATGGAAAGTGATTTTATTTCTCTTCTTGTTATTGTTGCTGTAATATTTTTTGTGCAATAATAATGTGAAAGGGGAGAGGGAGAGGAGAGGGAGAGGAGAGGGAGAGGGTAAGGGAGAGGGAGAGGAGAGGGAGAATGGGTCCTAGGTTTGGAGGTCTGAAGGCTGAGGCTCTTTCTTCTTCTTTGCTCTGCTAGTTACTGACTATGGGCTCTTAAATAAGTGGCTTTGCCTCTCCGGACTTTTTTGCCTTTTTTCAGCAGTGGGAATAACATCAACAGGCTAGAGCTGCTATGAGGATTACATGAGGCCTTCCATATCCAGAGCAGGAATGTTGCAGGTACCCATGGTGCTCCTTTTCTTTGCTTTTCATTTATTTATTGAAACAATTATGGAGCATCTGTGACATACTGTGGATGTAGATGAATCAAGATTAGACCTTGTTCTTAAATATATTGTAGTTTGGAGAGGAAGATAGACATATAAATAATGAAAACAAGTTCACTGGAATGGGTAATAATAAAGCTATGCACAAACAGCTTGTTGGATACACCATGCACACAAATTAAATACATTTCTGAACTAGTGTTGGGAGCTGTTGGTGAAGGGGCAAGACCAAGAAATAAAAATTATCAGAAGAAAGAGAATCCATAACTGTAGACCCTTCCATTGGCATATGCTTCTTCTGTAGTATGCTTTCACATATTATCACATGCAATTCTCAGCGACTATGGGGAAGGAATGGATTATAACCCTGCCTTATAAATGAGAAGACTAGCCTTAGGTCATGAGACTGATTGGAATCAGATATGGTGGGATACACCTATAATCCCAGCACACTGGGAGGCAGAGGCAGAAGGATCTCAAGCTCAAGCCCGGCCTGGGCAACTTAGCAATTTAGTGAAACCCTGTCTCAAAATAAAAAATAAAAAAGGGCTGGGGATATAGGTCAGCGTGAAGGCTTTGGGTTCAATCCTGAGTACCACACACACAAAAAAGTGGCTTCACCATCAAGCTAGAACATGAGACAGAAGTCCTTCCACTTTACCACAACTGCCTCTTCTGGTAATCTTGGCTATATCCACTGGCAAGAAAGATGATGGGGAAAAGTGCCAGGAAATGGGCAGGAGTTTTCCCCAAACTGTGGCAGTAGAAGGCACTGAGTAGGTAACCTGTTCATCCTTGGGGTCCTTTGAGAAAACAGGACAGATGGAAACCCCAGGACCCATTTGGCCAAGCCACTCAACAAAGATCTAGTGCGTTTCTTGACAAAACATTCTTTTTTTTTTTTTTTTTTTTTTTTTTGTACTGGGTATTGAACTCAGGACCTCATGCTTGCAAGGCAGGCGCTGTGCCACTGAGCTATATCCCTGGCCCGAAACATTCATATTCTGCAGATCATCAATGCCTAGGAAATACTTCTTCAGTGGCTGGTCTCATTAAGTCATGGGCTGCTGCAGTGTGTGTGTGTGTGTGTGTGTGTGTGTGTGTGTGTGATAACATCATTTATTTAGCACCAATCTTATACTGCTGGGTGCTTAAGACATTATAATGAGCGTTTTCTACAGTGACACTGAGGTAACCCTGAGAATTAGGGTGGTCAAGTGACCTATCCAAGGTCAGACAGAAAATCTGTAACAGAAAAAGGAGTAAAAACTCAAAGTAGCCTCTCTTTTCACTCACCACAAGGATTCTAAATTCCATCCTATGCAGAAAAGTCATGGCCTCAAGGGCAGAGGGCAAAAGCCACAAACTGACTATAAGAGGTCAGGAGTACCACAATATCATAGAGATGTGGGGCCCAGGTCTGCAATTTAAACACTACAAACAAAACAACGCTACCTCAAGGGATGGGGCACTGGGTTTTATGTTTGTATCCCCAAGAGCTTAGCTTAATATCTGCCATGGAACTAAGGCTTCAATGGGCCCTTCCTGATAGCAGCCTAATTGAGCTTTGGTTTTGATGAAACCTGTCCTCAACTAAAAGCAAAAGACCTGCCATTACCAAATCCATTTTTCTTGAAGGAGGAGGATAACAGACCAGAGCACAGGCATTCTACCCA
This sequence comes from Erethizon dorsatum, assembly GCA_028451465.1. Taxonomy (NCBI): domain Eukaryota; kingdom Metazoa; phylum Chordata; class Mammalia; order Rodentia; family Erethizontidae; genus Erethizon; species Erethizon dorsatum. The sequence continues at coordinate 49,848,265 of CM051827.1, read as the reverse complement.
GAGACCCTAGTGGGTCCCTAGTGATGCTGCCAAGCCTGTGGCCATTTTAATTGGTGGAGTCTACATGGGGTAGGAGGAAAGAATGGGAGCCTATGGGCCATGTCCAGTGGGTAATGCCATGTGACACCCAGATGCTCCCTTGGGGACTCAGGCCTGCCAGCTGAGATGACTCTTCCTGTTGTGCTGACAGCTCTCAGTTGACTCCCTCTCCAGAAATGGCCCTTAGCCCAAGAAAGCTGTCATCTTTGAGCATTCCATACTTGTCACTGCAGTGGGCATTGAGGTAAGCAGCCCTGGACTTGCTGTGCAATGCCCGAAGGACCATCCTACCTGCAGAACTCTAGTGGGGATAGCTGGAGCAGTATTGTGATTGTTCTGCCACTCAACTCCTTCCTCCTTCCAATCCTGCTCTGTTATGGCTTGTGTCTAGATGTCCCCCCAAAGCCTCACGCAGTCACAGGTGGGGCTTTTTCAGAGGTGGCTGAATCTAGAGTGTGTGATGCTGAGGTTAAGGGTGCGTGATTACTAAATCAGTCCACTGATTGGTTTGGCATAGTTCTGGCTAGGATTAAGGGTATGAGTGCTACACACGCCCTAGGGCAGGTAGCCTGTGTACACTATAAGGCACAGAAGGAGTCTTTTCTCCTCTCCCTTGTTGCTTTTGCTGCCTTGTAGGCACCATGAACTGTTCTCTGCCATATGCCACCCTGCCTTGGAGCTGGCCAATTATGGACTAAAATCTCTACAAACTATGAGATAAATAAACATTTCCTCCTATAACTTTGGGTGTTGGGTATTTTGTCCCAACAACCAGAAAAGTAACTCACGCATGTCCCCACTTCTCTCATTCTCAGCCACTCCTCCTCCCAGCCACTAACCCTAAGAGACAGCATTTATCCACAAGTCATTTTATGGAATCATTACAGATCCAAGGAATCAGCAAGAGGAGGAACCATGCATGCTAATGACTCTCATTGGCAAGTTACTGTCAATTTACAGTATATGTACATATTATAGACACAACGATCTTTAAAGTTATTATTTCTTTTGAACAAAAGCTACAGAGAGGTTAAATTATTCCCCAAATCATACAGCAAACTTATTGCTGAAGCCGGACTACAATTTGCGTTTCGGAGCTCCCAATCATACAGACTGCAGCCACCGGTAGAAACTGCAAAACCAGCCTCTGCCTCTCTTTCAGGGGTCAGCATAGGATTTCTAGAGAACACTGAAACAGCAGAGTCAGCTCAGAGGATTACCTCAACTCTTCCTTTTGTACTTTGTGGGTCCCTGTGATCTTGGTATTGTTCAGATCTTGCACTAAGCACTGCAGAACATTACAGAATCCAGGAGATGATCTAACAGTCCAATTATAGCCTGGGCAAGTGTTCCTGTTTGGATCATCTCATTGATGAGAGCTCACTACTCAGAAGGCTGCTTATCCTGTTGTTCCCTCACCTGCACAACTGGTGCAATACTAAAAAAGGAACCCTGTGCTGCTTAAATGAGATGATGGATGTAGAGCACGTAATATTGTCCTCACCACAGAGTAAGCACCCACTGAATGGGAGGTTTTTCTCTTTTTGTTAAACCAAGAATAAGTGCAGAGAACTAGCCTATGGGGAGAGCACGCTCAGTTCCAGCCACTACCCCAGGCACATTGCTGGGGAATTCTTAAACTCTCACACAGCATGGAGATAGAGCTGGAGAAGTAGAGGTTTGGATTGTGGGCTCTGCAGCCATACCATCTGGGTTGGAGACCTAGATCTGCCATTCAGCTGTGTGACCTTAGAAAAGTCACTCAGTCACTCTGTGTCTCAATTTCTTCATCTGTAGGATGAGGAGAAAACAATGCTATCTACTTTAGTGGGGATTGTCATCTAAATGCGTGAAATTCTGCTAAGCACATAGTAAATACCAAATGCCATTTTAATAATCATTCCTGTTCTACAGATCAGGAAACTGAAGCCAAGAGACTGAGCCATTTCCCTAGAGCCAAACAGCTTAATGAGGAGCAGAGCCTGGATATAAACCATGGTCCATCTGAGCCTGAGTCCCAGGTGCATGTGGTCTCGTTTATATTAGTTCTTCTGCCATTCCTTTTGCATATTATTATTATTATTATTATTTAAAAGAAAAGTATGTGTAGGGGTGATGCTCATGAGGAATTCTGGCGGAGAAGCTGGCACACCCTGCTCTGGTGGATGAGAGCTGTTTGCTCATAATGGCACGGAACAGTGAATCTGCAGTCACATCCACTAACAGGAGGTAAGTGTGGAGTAAGCTGCTCACTAAAGAGACATGCAGGGGAAGGGTGGAAAAGACAAATTTCAGCTCCCAGATCAACCACTACAGCAAAACTGGAACTTTTGCTTTGAGAAGAGGGGCAAATTGGGCCGGTGAGATGGCTCAGCGGCGTAAGCGCCTGCCTTGCAAGCGCGAGGGCCCGAGTTCGACTCCCGGATCCCACATACGAAAAAGGGGCCGGTGATATCGCTCAGCGGCACGGGTGCCTGTTGGCGCGCGAGGTCCTGAGGTCGACCCCCTGGTACCCACAAAAAAAAAAAAAAAAGAGAGAGAGAAGAGGGGCAAATCACATGGCCATGTGGACTGGTGACTTTTGGGGAACTCTGTGGCCCTGGGGTGCATAGGAAAGCACGGCAAATACTTCTCAACCATTTTAGGTCTGTACAGTAGTGTCCTGAAGGTCGGGCACTGTCAGGATGGGTTGCCATGGGGATGAGGCTGTGTGCCTCTAGCTCCACAAAGGAAGACCTGAAAGCAGGAATAAAATTCAAAATATTTAACAACTGATGTAAACAGGAAGTGACCAATCAAATCAGACACTATGCCAATAGGATGAACGTCAGCTGGAAACAAATAGCATGACCATGGTGGTACACTGCAGCCAAACATTTGCCTTGGCAACAGGGCAGCTCAATGTGCAACCTGAGAGGAGACGATCCACGAGCCAGGGGCCCAGGAGTCAACAGAGAATTGCCTGCTTATCTCATATGGTAGTCCCAGGGAGGATTCGCCAACCATCCTGGCTCAGCAAATATGATTCAAAACCTTCTGCTATGCAGGAAAGAGTAAATGCCTTCAAGGAACAGCTTCGAGACTCAACATTGTCACTGCCTTTGGTGCACAGGGCCAGCCTCCAAAAGAGAAAAGCCTTAATTCTACTCAAAAACTTATCCATGAGGATATGTCACTGATATGCCATCATGTAATCATTCTGCTCAACTTTCCCTTTGGGGCCTCGCAAGGCAGGTGCTCATGCCCTAGAATTTACAGACGAGGGTAGCAGCACTCCTCACTGGAGCCCCTAGGACTCAGAGGATAGCCTGGATTCACGCACTGTGACCTCTGCTCCTTGTGGGAATTCCATCACTTCAGAGTCCTTGTCCTGTCCAGGCAGCCCCTAGAGCCACTCTGAGCCCCTCTCCTTCTCAACTTAAATCTAACTCCCTGCTGTTTAACTTTCACAAAAAGCACATTCTCCAGCTACCTTTTGGATAAATCCACAAGGAGTCAATTATCTTGAAGCAATGAAATTGAAGTACCATTTCTTTGACTTGCATAAGATGAAGCTCCACATGATGAAACAAGTCACTGATCCATGACATCTGGTGGAAAGGTACTAGAAGGAAAGGCCCTCTGTGGGAAGCAAGACACCTGGCTTTCCCTTTCACCTGGCCTCATCCACCGGTAAGCTCACTGGAGTGGGTTTGCCAAGTCCAAGAAATACCCCAGAGAATGCCACTCAAGCACTGTTCTCCAATGGATCTCAAAATTGTGCCTCTTGAAGTTGACCTCATTTTCTCTTGTATCCTACAAATTGCCTCTACCCTCCATGAAAGACACCCTTTCTTGCTAATTTTATTAGCAGCTCTTCCCAATATCTCTCACACATCACTGTGGCTTCCCATTTTTCACCAGCTTCATCCCTTCTACATGGACACTGTTAGAACAGCAGGCACTGGATTTGAGTGACAGATTCACAGGAATTCACTGGAGGAGCAATGGCATCAGCTGTGGCTGTGGAGTAGCTGGCAACATCTGGGGATCCTGGTACATCTGAGTGAGACAAGATATCCATCGAACACCAACTCTCACATTGGCCAGCCTGGGTTCCCTTTCCACCCGTGCCATTTCCCAGGTATGCTACCAGGGAAAGTGACTTGAAACTCTTCAAGCCTTTTGCTTTAGTGTAACACGATGATAATAATAGTATCTATCTTGTAGGGTAGCTATGAAAATTAAGCAAAATACTACAGTCACGCATTCTTTAAGGATGTTTTGGTTATCAATAGCATATATAGCAGGAATCCCATATGTATACATACCGATTCCCCACGATGGATGTATTTACTATGTATTTATCGCAAACATACACTAATAAAAAGAGGAAGAAGAAGAAAACAGATCTTAATGGAGATGAAAACTTCTTATTGCCTAGTGACCTAGTTATCGTCACATTATAGCTCAATGCATTACTCACGTGCTCATGGCAATGTTGGTGTAAACAAATCTCCTGTGCGGCCAGTCATATAAAAGTATAGCGCATATAGTTATGCACAGTGCATAATGCTTGATAGTGACAATAAATGACTGTGTTGCTGGTTTATGTGTTTACTATGCTATGCTTTTTAATCATGATTTTAAAGTGTACTCCTGCTTACTAAAAAAGTTTACTGTGAAATAGTGTGCCACGTTACATGGCAGCAGCTTTATCCATGATGTGTTCGCTGTATCTCTTGATTGCACTGAGAAGCCACGTTGAGAGCTAGGCACACCTGCAATCTCGGGCACTCTGGGGGCTGAGGCAGGATCGCTTGAACCCAAGAGTTTGAAGCCAGCCTGGGCAGTATAGTGAGACCTACCTCAAAAAAAAAAAAAAAAAAAAAGGAAGGCACATCAAGTGATTGACCTACACCATCTGGGCTTATGTAAGCACATGTTACGATGTTCACACAGTGATGAAACTGTCTAAGCTCACAGGTCTCAGAACTTATTCCATGGTTGAGCAACACAGGACTCTGCAGAAAGCACTTAGCACTACCCCAGCACATAGATAGTGATTTGCTCATTACTAATATTGTTAATAATTTAGTATTAATATTTATCAATCAGCAGCTACAAACCCTATATACCCTGCTAGAGGATGGGGCTTCCACTTTTTACTATCTAGAACCTCCCAATCCAGTGGGAGAGGAGCACAGAAAAACCAACAGTTAGGATGCAGCATGGTGTTTTACTATGATGATATAAGAAAAAACTACCACTAATCAATGATGACCATTTTTCCTAGTCATTGTATGCTATGTACTTTATACAAGTCAAGTACATAACCTTTCTAGTCCAAATACCTGGTTTCAAATCTCAGCATTATCACAGAATAATTATGTGATCTTGGACATGTTAATTAACTTCTTTGCCATTTAGTTATCTCATTTTGAAAAAGGACATAGGCTTGAAAAGATATGTAATATGTCACCAGAGTGCCTTGCACATAGTAGGTGCTTAATAAATGTCTATTGGCCAGAAATGTTGAACCAGCATGTAAAGCAGTGACTGAGGGTGTGTGGAAGGCTGGTACTGGTGGCTTTGTCTGTTGGACTGTTTCGGAGGTCGGAGGGCAGGCAACAGGTTCTCCTATGGGGTGTGGCAGGATTGATGCTCAGTGACTCTTCTGGTTAGAAGTTAATTCTGAGTCAATGACTGTAGCCAAAAGACCAGAGTCTAGCCATTCAGATGGAGCTGGCAAGAACCAGGCAGAATGTCCCAAAAAACAGTGCGGGCCCTCCTGGACCAAGGTGGATGATAAGGAGGGAGAAGGAGCCTTCCAGGAGAAGCCCGGTGCGTTCGGCTCTCCCAGACATTCCCAAGCCTACATCTCCCACCCCTACATCATGGCTGGGATGGCTTATGCTGGCTCCAGGCCAGGTCTTCAGGGGCTGACAGAGGATAAGTCACATCACATTTCTCTTTGTCCCAGTTTCCTTATCTCCAGTCAGGAGTGTAATCCTAGTCCTGCTCTTAAGTGCAGGGTTGCTGAAAGAATCAAACGTAAAAAAGTCTTGAGAAATATAAAGTACTACACAAAAATGCTTTATCATTACTGACATCATTACTACTACTACTATCACTAGTAATGACAGCTATTATCTATATGTCAGGTATACCTTAAGGATTATCACTAATCCTTCCTACATCCTATTAACTAAAATGTGAAGAAACTGAGGCCAAAAGAGACAGGGCCACCACTAGTCCCTTTTCTGCCTCTATGTGAATTTGGGAAAGACATCTTTTCCCCTGGGCAGATGCAGCCACTCCAGACACATGGTGTGGCCATGGAACACAGGCTGGCTTTTAGTTCCTGCCTATTTTGACTAAGCAGCCTTTTGCTAGATACACTTCAACAACAGTTTGCAGCAACCTGTGTAAAGACATCAAGTAGTCTGGTTCAACAAAGGCCATACTAGGACTCAAATGCAGGTCTGGTACATTATATAAGGCAAGCGTGCCCCAGCAGGACAGTCAGCTGCCTGGAGCCAGTGGCTTCTGTGTAGACCACAAACGGTGGCTCTTTCTCCTACATACTCAGGCCTTGCAGACTGCTGTGGGGAGGAACAGGAACAAAGCAGACAGAACCCCACACCTCAGGGAGCGCCTTACCTCTGTGATAGAACCAAGCAAATCAGAACACACCAGCCCCAGAACTGAGTCGGTGCACAGGGAGGAACAGAACTGCACAAACCCACCTCTGTTTACACGAATGAACATTCTTGTCGTGCAGCCTGATAAGTCTGTTGCTAAGCCTGCCTTGCTTCCTGTCACAGAGCACCTGGCTCTCAGCTCAGGAAAGATAATCACTCTGGGAACTGGCTCTGCGCAGGAGACCTGACATCAAGCTTGCAGTCTAAGGTGAAACCTGCCTTTCAACAGGGCTTCACCTCCTCTCGTGTCAGACAAGGGGAAACCCAACCCACGAAGGAAAGGGTTTGCTGGGCATCTGCAGCCCTACATGACCCCCAGGGAAATGAAGGAGCCCCAGAATTCCCAGCTCAGAGCACCTCCTGAACAAAGACCTAAAGTTTTCTGCTGGCACAACACAAGACACAGGACGCTCAGGTTCCAGGTGCACACCAGCTATCATCTGTCAGTCCCGACACCGGCCTGTCCACTTGGACATCCAGATGGACGGATCGCGCAGTGCTGGAGTGGGAGAGGGGGCTGCAGAGGGCAGGAAGGGGGATGGGTTTCAGAGAGATCAATACAAATAGCATCTTTTTTTTTTTTTTTTTGGGTACCGGGAGTCGACCTCAGGACCTAGCGCTTGCCAGGCAGGCGCTTATGCCGCTGAGCCATCTCACTGGCCCACAAACAGAATCTTTACCTGGCCCCAAATAACAGGGCAAGGGAGAGCTGAGTGTCCCAGACAGGATCAAGGAACAGCTGTGCCCTCCTTGTCATCAAAGAGTTTAATGAGTCTTTTTAAAAACCCATTTTGGGGTCCTATTGAAAAATTACACTGTAGCTGTTTTCTTTCTTCGTAAGAATTGCTTCCCAGGGATTACACACATGCGTGTGCATGCAAGTGCAGAGATTCTTCAGAAACCTCACACCCCATCACATTCCGCACAAATCCTGCACGTCCTGTACATCACACACACACACGCGCGTCGGTACATGTACATCAAGGATGGCTGCCATTTACCTCATACACATACCGTAAAACAGAAAAACTAGGGCTCGTCCCAGAGGTTATTCATGCACCCTTTGAAATTCCAGACTTTGAGGGAACACATGAGCTCCACTGGCAGGGAGTTTTCTCCATGTAAACAAACAGCGCAGTCTCTAATCCCTATCACTCTACTTCGCCGTGCCCGAGGCAAGGCAGCTCAACAAAGGCAGAAGCTACCAGCTTGCTTTACAGTCCAGGATCATTAAGCTTTGGTAGGAAGCAGCGGCCTTCAGCAGGATCACTGCACAAGAAGGGGGCTATGTCCCCCAGCCCATGGCTGATATGCTAAATCCCAGCCACTTGGAGGAGGCAGCCTTGGCCCCTGGCAGATTTCCCTCTGGTTCTGTTTGCCCATGGCTGCCTTCACTCCCAGACAGAGAAAGGCACAGCTTTCTGCAGCAATCAGCTAGACCCTGGAAGAAACCCCCAAGAAGAAACCCAGGAAGAAACTGCATCTGTGTGGCCTCCATCCAAATGCCTGTCTCTCCAACATTACACTCACTGCTGAGGGGTAGGATTCAAAAATGCCCACACACATGCTAAAACCATCAGGTGGAACAGTTCACTGCATTTGGAAACAGCAGATTTGGAGTTAGCAGAGCTGGAACTCAAGCCCAGCCCTGATCCTTAATTACTAGATTACCTCGGCCAGCTCTGAGCTATGGTTCCTCCTCTGTCGAATAGCAATAACCACTTCTTTCCATGTAATAGAGTTGTGGGAAAGATCACAAAACACCCTCCAAACCGCAGACTCCAAAACAGATATAAGAAATTCTTAGGAGACAATAATGAAGAGCGGAGGAACTCATAAATTGGGCTGCAAACTCCTCAAGGGCAGAGCCTGTGCTGTATTTAGCTTGTCATCCCCAGTGCCTAGCACAGAGCCTAGCACCAAATATTCTGGGGAAAACAGTTTGAAAGAATGAATGCGGAGTGAGTAAACCCATGAGTGAAGTGGCTTGCCTGAAGTCAAAGAGCAGGTAGGTCACTGTGGGCCCTGAGCCCAAGTACCCTAACCTTAGTTCAGTACTCTTTGTTCTCGATGCACCAAGGAGTTGCGTCTATTGAAGGACAGTGAATGAGCGTCATACCAGCCACAGCATGGGCCCTACCATGCCCAGAGAAAGACCTAATACAGGTCAGACAATGCCTACAAATTGTCTACAAACTCACCTGTTAAACATTCCAACTCAAGGATGGGAACAAACAGAAACCACAGTGTAAATAATACCAAATGCCTCGAACTAGCTCATTTTTTTTCCTTACTTGAATTGTGCAAAACAGAAAAGTCACAAGACTGGGGCCAGTGAGTCTGGCAGAGCTTAGGTCACGTGGCGTAGGAGCGTGTCTTGTTTCAGACTCACTTTCAGCATTACTTACCTACTGATCGAGTAGCCCAGAGATCACTAGCCCTCTCTGATTCTCAGTTTTTCCATCTGCAAAACAAGAAGACAATCACGATCAATCCCCTGAGTCCTCTGGACCAAAATGCACCACCAGTTTTATACCTTATATTGGCTACCAACTATTTATGATCCCACGTAACTGAGGAAAGTGTTAATGGTCAGGGTTGCAAGGGAACTATTTGGAAAATGAAGTGTGACCATAAAAAATTAAGCATGATTATTAACAGTTATGTGTCAAGCATGGATGACAATCATACCCAATTCTCAGTACAGAAAATTCAACCTTCCAATCATTTGGCACTTATTTTTATTTTTCATAGATGTCGACATACATAAAAGCTAGTAAGAATAGTAAAAAGAGCAAAGATAAGTGCCATGATCTCAACACACTTACTTTGAAAATTTTGTGATATTTTCCAATCTTTTTTTTTTTTTTTCTTCTAAACTTAGAGTTCACCATTTTTTTCAGAGCAGGGTACAGCTAGCTATAAAGACATATAAATTCAAAAGCACTCAGCAGATCATGGTTCACCCTTTCTTATTCTCAGCCTTAGTCCAGGACTTTGGCCCTTGTTACATTGTTTCATTCTCTCCCCTCCCCCTCCATTTTGAGTTTCATTTATTTTATTTGTCGGTTTCCCCGATCACTTTTCAGGTCTGTCTGCAGGTCTGTGTCAAGCACCACTGTGTTCAGTGGGGTGAGGAGCAGGCAACTTTAGCCCTTGCTCTGGTCTTCTCCCAGTCTGGGATCTTCACCCAGTAAATAATGAGACAGAGCCAATGACAGATACTCCCATTAACTTAAAAAGAAGAGGAAGAGGGAAAGGAAAGGAGACTCATGTATCTGAGACCCTACTATGTGGCAGCTGCTGAGCTCATAGTAGCTACAGTATTATCTCTTGATCCTCACAACCATCCTGGGAGATTTTTACAGCTGAGAAAACCAGTTCAGCAAAGCTTGGTGATCCATCAAAGGCCTGCTACAGTAATTCGGGTACCAATTTTTGCTATATCCATGTGTTGCTTCTACTATCCCAATTTTTCTTAATCTATTCCTTTTTTTTCCCTAGCTTCATTTTAAAAGGATTTTTGAAAAATTTTTTGCATTTTTTTGTGTCTCTTCTTTGGCCTAGTGAAAGTCAATCTTATAATATTAGATGGATTTTATAACTGCTAAAGGAGTTTGTACTCGTGACCATTCTACATACAAATATCTATAAGGCCACAGGTTTGAGATGCTGCATCTACATGTGAGTATATAATACTCATTAAAATAAACAACTTTTGAAATTTAAAATGCTCGTCCATGTACTATCCCAACTCCCAGCCATGCCCTTACTGCATTTTGGGGAGGCGGCTTGAAGGTCCCTCACTGTGTTGCGATCTCAGAACCTAAGGCTGTCATATTTCAAAGTTGAAAAAACAAAAACACCTGACACTTGATTGTACATCAAAGAGTTGCCTGAGATGACAAAACAAGTAACTGAAGGAACCTGGACTAGCCACCTCTAACCCAGTGCTCTCTGTTTGTACTCTGTTTCCTCCCTGCCTCTTCTCAGACCCCAAATCTGCAATTCTCTGGCATCTGAACACTAATTCGATTCTATTTTGAAATCAAGGTGGGGTTACCCTGTTCTGTTACATGTCAGCTTCTCCATAAAGTGAGTAGATTGTATCAATACCTATTTAAGTTCCCAAAAGGGCATTTTGGATAAAAGCTGCAGAATTTCTAAAACCAAGTTTAGAAAAATGCGAAGCGAAAGTGATTCTTTATTCAAAGATCCAAGATAGTAACCAAGGAAATAGAAAGAGCTGGAAACATAATGCCTAGGTACACCATTGCCACTGCAAATGGGGACAAAATCCCAACTGTCAGGGAAGAACGAGAAAGTGGCAAAGTGACCTCGCTGGACACTCAGCAAAGCTGTTGTACAGTGGTCTTTCTAAAGCTCTAAGCTTCCACTTCCTGGCCTCTGGTTTAAAATTAATTGGTATGAATTTTTTATGATCAGAGAGCAAACAGGCTGAACAGCCTGTAGAAGTGGTTTAAACCTCCTTTGCATATAGTTCTTCATTTCTGCACTGAATATGAGCTACAAAGCTAGGCAGAAACAGTAAAACAGAGCCCTGATTACTGCTCCCAATCCAATGGTACCTTTACCTTGAATCCTTCTCACACCAGAGTAAATCAGAATCACCCACATACTTATTACAGTCTGTCATACTGCAGTTAGGTATCATTTTCTCTCTTTTAATATTTATCATTTTTTCTATTTACTCAAATACACTAAATACAATTACAACTCACCACTAGCAATATCATTTGAAATATATTTCCTTCTAGACCTTAATACTTACACATCCACATAATACATATTCAGATACTTTACAAAATAAGATCATTATATGCATACTACTTTTAATCTATTTTCTAATTTAGTACAATGGCATTGTTTGAATGGTTATATAGATATAGATATAGTATAATTAGTTCCCCACTAATGGATGTATAGACCATTTCCAAGTTTTCATTAAAGACTTAAATATTTTGTTTCTATTCCTTGCATAGTTGTTTGATTATGAAGTGTGATTGAAAAATACAGTGTGTGTTTAAATTAAAAAAAATTATTACATTGCCATTAATGCGCCTCACAATACTGCCCCTTGCTTTGAACACACATCTCATCATTCTTGCCACGTTCTGAAGCAGTTCTGGAAGTCTTCTTTCCGAGGGTCTTTAGTTGTGCTGTCATGGTTTCTTTGATGTCCTCAATCAATTCAAAACATTTTCACTTTGGGAAACAGAAGTCACACAGTGCTAGATGCAGTGAGTGACATGGATGAGGACACACTACCGTGTTTTCACGAGCGAGCTTGCCTTTCTACTGGATGGCACCTGGCATGAATATTCACCGTAAGTTTTTTTTATCATATCTCCTACAGCCATTCATGAAAGAGGATTTGAATTGTTTGAAAAAGTGGCAAAAATGTTGGGTTGAATATGTTCAAAGAGAGGGGGTATATTTTTGAGGGGGATTGATGGTGATATGTCTTTTACTGAAATAAATTTTTAAAAATTTAAACATTCACCATATATTTTGATCACTCCTTGTATGTACTTAGACTATATTGCTTAGTATTTTAAAAAATTCATAACTACCATCCACAAAAGACTGTATCATTTCTAAATTTCTACCAGATGTAATGAACATACCAACTCCTCTTGCTTTCATCAATATTAGGCATTAGTGTGCTTTTTTTTTCTACCCGTATAATAGATAAAAGGTGCCTTGTTGTTTTAATCTGCATCTCTGAAATATAAAAGTATTTTTTTACATTTCTTGATAATTTCATCTCCTCTTTTGGGAATTGCATGCTCTCTGTCCTTTATCCATTTCTAGGTAGGCTGTTGGTCTTCGCCTTATTACTACTTTTGTGGCTATTTTCTAGCATGTTCAATCACAGAAAAGGCCCCTCTGTCTACTAATTACTTTCACTAGAACCTTTGGCCCCTGACTTGCCACTACCTTTCTGCATGTCACTATCTCCATGGCCAATCAGTCACCAAGTTCTATCAGTCCTACCTCCAAATACACCTTAAGTTAGTTGAATTTTCTCCCTCCTTAGGTCCACAGTGCTCATCCAAACCACCATCATCTCTCACCTGGACTTCAGTAGTTTCCTTCTACCTGGTCTTCCACACCATCTACTTTTAATCCCCTTGTCACCAGAAGCCAGAGGGATGTTTTACAAATGCACATTGGATCGTCTCCCCTGCTTAAAATCTTTTGATAGCTTCCTAATCAATTGAAGATAAAACCTAAAGCCCTCAGTGTGTCCTTCTACCTTACAGAGCTGCTTCCAGAACATGGGTTTGGCACGGGGGGTGCTGCCGATTCATCCAATTGCCCATCAACCTCTACACATGAGCCACAGTGGCTTCCTTTCAGCTCCTCAAATGGGTCATATTTCCTCCCTGCTCAAGGCCCTGCATGCTGTTCTCTCTGCTTGGAAAGTTGTTTGCTCTCCTCTTTGCCTGGCTAACCCAAGCTCATCCTTCAGGCCTCCTTGCTTAAACACCAGCTCCCCAGAGAAGCCCTGAGCCCCGGGCTAAGGAAGCTCCTCTGGCTCTGTCCAGGCTTCTTCCTTTGTGGGGCACTCACAGCAGTGACAAAGTGCTGGTTGGCGTGGTTCATTTAATGAATGCCAGATTGCAATCCCTGGAAGGACAGGGGGTCTCTCTTTTCTACCGCTGTCTTTTTGTGTGTGTGTGTGGGTACTGGGGGTCGACCTCAGGACCTCGCGCGCCAGCAGGCGCCCGTGCCGCTGAGTGATATCACCGGCCCTTTTTTCGTACATGGGTACTGGGAGTCGAACTCGGGCCCTCGCGCTTGCCAGGCAGGCACTTATGCCGCTGAGCCATCTCACTGGCCCTCTACCACTGTCTTCTCAGAGTAATTCTGTCAAATCCACCACCTTCTCTTCAGTCTAACATTTAAAAATAAATCTGCTTTAGTAGCATTATTGACTTGATAATATTTCCTTCTATAGATCAATATGTGTATTTATGAATATTCTCTCTTGTTTTCTTGAATTAAAAAAGAAAATTAAAAGGTGGATTGTAGGTTAGAGAGACTCAGGTCTCCTCTGGATGCGTCTCTGCCCTGCTCCCCGAGTCAAGCTTGTGCTAACACAGCACTGCGTCACTGCATTTGTGAGACTGTGCTCAGCCCCCGCCCCATCAGACAGCCTGCGCTCTTTCCTACAGGGCCTCTGACGGAAGTCAGAGATCAGGCTGGAATGTGAAGCCACCATTCCCTTAGCTGAAATGCGGACTCTTCTCAAGCTAACCCCAGGGCATTACTTTGGGTACAATGACCAGCTGCACAGGAGGCGTTGATGGGTTCACTTTCATCACCTCAAGCCAATGACATCCTGGTACAGGGAGCGGGAGGAGTTCAGCAGGTTAGTATTTGCTGGGGCCTAATGGGGACCTTAGGCCCTTGCTGGTAATAAGGGACAGCAGAGAAAAATAAAAGCTTGCTTGCTGCCCTGGAGATCGAGTTTCAGTTGGGAGGACAAGACTAAAATGTGGTTGCGTTGGTCTTGCCTATGTCTATGTAAAACTCCATTACCTTGTACATACTTCTATCTGGAAAGTCCTTCTCCATCTAGAGACCCAAGGAGGAGTGACCGGAATACCTGACAGGGCTCAGGAAGTCTTTGATAAATGTTAAGGAGGTACTGGCTCACCAGGGGCATGCTGGTGCACACCTGTAATCCCAGCTACTTGGGAGGCTGAGGTAGGAGGATCACAAGTTTAAGCCAAGCCTGGATAACTTAGTGAGACTTTGCCCCCATAATAAGTAAATAAGTAAATATAATAAAAATTAAAAATGGCTGGGGATGTAATTTAGTGCACGAGTATTTGCCTAGTATGTGTGAGGCTCTGGGTTCAATCCCTTGCCCCAGGGGGGAAAAAAGCACTGGTTTTGGGGTCAGAGAGTCTGGGTTTGATCCTGGGTCTATTACCGCCCAGCTGGCTGACCCTGGATGGCATTCTTAACCTCCCTAATCCTCTGTGTTTTCATGTGAAACCAGGGGATAACAAGAGTACCTGCCCCTTGGGTGGCGGCAGCGCTTGTGTTCCTGTTGCCTTGTGGAGGCTTAACAAATGTTGGCAAATATTATTTTAACTGTTACTGGGACCATCTGATAACAATGTATTACTTATTGTATGTCATACATTTTCCCAAACACTTCATAAATATTAACTCGCTTAGCCTCCATAAACAATTCTGTGAGGGAGGTACCGTTATTTTTCCTTATTTTACAGATGGAAACTGGGGCACTGAGAGGCTCAAAGTCACAAATTAAATGGTAGAACCAGGATTTTGGACCTAGGCAGTCTGGCTCTAGAAGTCATGCTCTAAACACTAGGCTGTTAATACTCATCATAATTATTGAATGATTTACCATCATTTTAAGCTAATAATATTACTCGCATTTATTAATAATGTATGGCTTGCCTGAGTAGGGTACCAAGCAGCTGGGATAAATGGGATGGAATTTGGGCCGGCAGAGTGTTCAACAAGCCAACCAAGTTCACTGAGGTCCCAGAGTCTCCCAGTTCCAGGTGGGAACCAAGGGTCTGAACAGGAAACCGGGGCAGAATCCCAGAGCTGTGTGTTGGGTCTGAGGTTAGGATAGGACTGGAAAATGGAATGGTCACAGTCACCATGGAGGTTCTGTGCTGGCAAAGACATCTGGAATTGTAGGCCCCACCTACAAGGAGGACTAAGGCTTCTGCTGGGTTTCCCACTGTATCAAGATGACTCTAAGGGCCGGTGAGATGGCTCAGCGGCATAAGCGCCTGCCTGGCAAGTGCGAGGTCCTGAGTTCGACTCCCAGTACCCACATAAAGGAAAAAAGAGGGTCAGTGATATCGCTCAGTGGCACAAGCACCTGCTGGCAAGCGCGAGGTCCTGAGTTCGGCTCCCAGTACCCATATAAGAGAAAAAAAAAGATGACTCTAGGCCTGAGAAGACCAAGAGCTGCAAGGACAGGGCCCTATGACTCAGAAAAGCAGGCCAGAAAGGTACAGCCAGTGTCTCCTGTCTGGAAGTCCTTGCTGCCTGCTCATGAGGTTTCAGGGACCCTGAGGCTCAAAGATCCTTCCTGAGCTGTAAGCATGTGCTCTTCAGTGTGGAAGCCGATCTCAGGGAACTCTGTTGACCTAAGCGTAATTGGTCACATGGCACCAGGTGTCTGAGTGACGAAGAGTTCTCCCCTAGTAACATGGGCTGTAATTTTCAGCATCCTCATCTCTTGTGCTTGGACTTTTTTTCCCTGGACTTTTGCTGTTGATTAGGTCCTCAAGCACGGTCACTTTAGCTTTCTTTTGGGTGTGTTGGAGTCAAAGATTTTGTCCTTTCTCCTTCTTGGTTAGATTCTATTTTGTGCACATGATCAGGGTGGTGCGAAGGAATCCAGGATGATAAAGTTGTGCTGAAGCCACAAGACCTCAGTTCCAGCACCTAACAACCCCCTATGGCCTGGTGGGGTCAAGAGTGAAATTCTGATGCATTTTTTTTGCCATCTAGGGACCAGCTGTGTCCTCCTCAGGGCGGGCTCCTCATTTGCAGGTGCTCCCACCCAGGATATTTTGCATCAAGCTGCTTTCACAGACTGAGGAAGAGTCCTCTGTGTTGTATAGCAGAGATAATGGTTTTTTATCATCTACCCAAACATATGGAAAGTCTAATAACAATCCAAGATGCTGAGTGATCCCATCACTTCTTTTCAACCAGGTCTTGGAACTATATGAGAGAGCCTTTTTAATCTTAACAAACCAAGAAAGTGAGCTCTTCATGCTCACCTTCCCATCCACCATGTAACTGCCAGCTGCTTACCCTGTGTCAGTGCCTGTCTGCAACTGGTGGCTGGGAAGAGCTGAAAGAGCATGGGCCTGACCCATTTTCAAATCTCACCTCCAGCTCAAATGAATCACGTGGCACTGAAGAAGTAACTTAACCTCTCTGAGCCTCCCTCCTTCTTCTTATCATGAGAATTGTGTGGAATAGCATTTCTCACACATCTAGCCATGTCTTGCAAGTTGGACCTGAAAAACACTCAACGCTTTTATATGTTTACTATTAACCATGGTCAATAAGACAGGCTCCAGCACTGAAGGGCACCCAGGGGTAGGATAAAGGAGGCTCTGACCTACAGCAGGATGCAGAAGTGCGATGGGAATCGGCATGACAGGCTTCACACAGGACTCACGCACAGCAAGGCCCACAGCAGGAGATATGAATGTGGAAGGGCAGGCAGCAGAGGGAGGCGGGGAATCTCTGGGAAAGCTCAGGGGCTGCACGGGACGCAGGGCTCAGGCACCAGGATCTGGCAATGGGATATCTGTGGATGGTGTGTCCTTGAGATAAGTACTAGCTGCAGACAGGAAGGTGAGTCCGGCAGGGAGGTGGGAGCACAGAGCCACAGACCCATGCCTGATCCAGGCCCAAGGAAACAGTACCTACCCTAGCTCCTGTGGCTGCTAGTCCTGCTGCCATGCTTCTCACTGTACTAGACGGGTCCAGTTCCAGAGGTGGTGGGCTTGGTTTATTTGGAGCTGCCCTGAAGAGGGTCCTTTCAGGCATCAATGGCAAATCCCTCCACCCAACCTGTCCCTTTCTTATTTGGTGCAAGGCATCCTCTGCAGCAGGCCTGGCAATACCTGTATCTCAGAGCCCTTGCCTCGAGCCACAGGCAGGGGGACAGAGATGGTGCCCCAGCCTCTACTAGTAAAATTAATTCAATCCTCTCAGTTAAATTATTTTTGTGTGTGAACATTTTGTTCATTTTTGAGGATATTAGAAGAATGTGACAGACAAGGTCATGGGTCTAATAGGTTCATAGTAGAGAAGACACACTGCCTTATGACCCAAAGCTGAGTGCTGGGATGTGCTTAAGAGAGGGCCAAGTAACAATGCTGCGGGGACAAAAGAAACAGAGCCATGCATTCCCTTTAGTAGCATCAGGAAAATTTCATGAAAGAGGTGGCACTTTTTAGGCTCTGGAGACTAGAAGGCACCAGACAGCCCAGGAATGTACAAATGGCACTGCAGGCTGAGGGAAGGCACGAGTGGGGAAAGCATTATTGGCTTTGGCTGCTGCGGCTAGACCACAGGGGGTGAAGAAGAGGTGACGAGGCGAGGGTGAAGAGGTGGGTGGAGGTCATGCTGGGGGGCTGTCACTTCTACTTTCTCAACTAAGGCATAAAAGCAGAAGAAAGAGTAAAGGAGTAGTTTTTAAACACCTTCTTGTACCAGGCAATGTGTATGACATGAACTGTACCTGAACTCATTTAGTTTGAACTTTATAAATTCCTGGGAGGTAGATCGTATTATCATTCCCATCTCACAACAGAAGAAACTAAGACTCAGAGAGGCTCTGGGGCCCTTGTAAGGCCATGGAAGCAGGAATGGAACCTAAATATCCAATCCCAATCCAAAGACCACTCTACCACACCGCACCCCCAGAGCTGGAGGCAGAAGTGTGTGCTTCATTCCCACAGCCAGGAACACTTACACTCGTCATCCCCACTGCCACTTTTGTCATGGATTGTACTTTAAAAAGGGGAAATGTACCAAATGTGCCTCCCTCACGGATTCTTGAGGATACATGCATAAATAAAATCAACTACTACGAGTGACCACGGACAGTCAGTGGTCACCGACTGTTTACAATGTGCAAGATGCGTCCACTCCATGTTTGTAGCAATCATCACAGCAACCTTGTAAAGTATGGTGGGTTTTACTGCCTCAATTTTATAGTTGAGGACATGGAAGTTTGGAGAGGTGACATGATTTGCCTCAACTATAAGGAGAACGAGAAAGTGTCCTGGCACTCAGACCCACCAGTTAGCCTTAAATTCAACACGTGAATAGTTCAATCTTTAACAGCCTCCTCCCCAAGGGTTCCCACATGGGTCACTGGTGCTATCTTCCACCTAACATCCCTCTTTCTCTGCTTCACGTGGCCCTATAGCTAATCTGTCATTAAACTCTGATGGTTCTAACTCCTCAAGCTCTCCAATTTCTGCCCATTTCTCACCATCTCAGCTTTAACTACCTCAGTCTAAGCCACAGTCATGTCTCACTTGAGCTTCTGCATGGGCTCCCCACCAGACCCCTACATCCTTTGCTCATGAAGTATATTACCTCTGCCACATCGACCTGTCACATGTGGCCTGGCCTCTGTCAGCATCTCTGCCTCCTCTCACTCCACAATTCCTTCCTTTCCTCAAACATCTCATTCTGTGTGGCCTTAGGCTTTTGCATTCTCTGTGTCTCATAATTCTTCCCGTAAAACAACAAGAGATGCCCAAGTCCTCTAGATCCATGATTTCACCTCCCTAAAGGATTTTCCAGAAAGAGCCAGCGTGGGGAAAATGGAAACTGAGGTGTAAGACCTAGTGATGTAAGTAGTTCTATTCAGCATAGAAGACGTCGGGGGTGGGCCAAGGCCAGTGTCTCCTCTCCTCTGACCCCATCCTGAGCTTCCCTGACAGTTTCAGTCACCCACAGGCTAGGAGAGCTATTCTGATGTAACTGAAGGCCAACCAGGCTGCACAGAGCCCAGGGAATTGCCTCTGGTGCTGCCTCAGGTGTGGAAAGAGTGCAGGCTGGGTAGAGGGTGAAAGCAGGGCTGGGCTGCTGAGGGCATGGTCTCAGGTCTGGTACCAATGGAACCTGGAAGCCAAGGGCTTTGAGTGGCCTAGACATCACTGGGGACAAGATCTGAGCCTTATTGTCTATGAACTCCTTTGGCAGTTTCTTGAAACTTACAGACCCCATCTCAGAAAAATGTTTCTAAATGCATAAAATAAAAATCAATAGGATTACAAAGAAAACCAATTATATTGAAATAGTTATCAAACTGTTAAAATGAGAAATTTGTGATTGCTATATTTTTATTTCTTTTTCGAGTCATAACAAGATCTAACAGCGGGTCTAATAACTATCATAACCTTGAGGTAGTGAGGAGTGTAAATGATATTTTGAAGCATCTCCAATAACTCTAATAGGATACAAAAATATCTGATTCTTCCTGGTAACAAAGTCCCAGAAGCTGCTAATGCTATTGTGGTTTATTGCCTATATTCACAATGGGAGAAAATGCTAACTTTCAGTTATTTTTTTCCCAGCCACATGCTCACATTAGCAAGCTCTAATTTAGGGAAGTAATCTCACTTTACAGACAAGGAAACCCGCTCTCAAAGGGTCAGGGACTTGCACAGGGTCTCTCAGTTCAGGTTAAACCAGTTACTCGTACCGGCACCTGCTGCCTCCCAGGCCACACTCTTCCCACTCTGCAGAGCCAAATGCGAGACTCTCCAAACCTATCATATGGGACAGTCATTTACTCACCGAGCCTTGGCTTTCTCACCTGTAAGATGGGAATAACCACATCCCCTTCTGCAGACGGCAGTGAGAACAGAATAAGAAAATGAATAGAAAAAGGCCTCGACACTGGGTAGTATTAGGCAATATATGTTCCTTGGCTTGCAATGAAGTTACATCAGATAAACCCATTGTAAGGTGAAAACAGCATAAGTCACATATGTGTTTAATACACCTAAGCTACTGAATGTCCTAGCTTAGCAACACTGTAGAAAATTGGTTTCCTTTCTTGATGGCATGGCTGACTGAGAGCTGCAGCTCACCACTACTGCCCAGCATCTCAAGAGTATCTAATAGCGTATCAGTAGCTCAGGAAAAGATAAAAAGTCATCATTCGAAGCATGATTTCTGCTGGATGTGTCACTTTTGCACCACTGTAATATCATTAAGTTGAACAGCTGAAAGTTGGGGACCGTCTGCCTCAGTGACATGTGGGTAATTACTATGCATTACCTCACAGGAAGCCAAAGGACAGGAAAGCCCAGGGTGGCAAACCAAAATGCCTCTAGGGATACGACAGTCTGAAGAGGGGGGAAATCAGAGAGGGGTGCAGGGGAGTAAAAAGGATCAAGATGTGATATGTACCAACTCCCCACAATGAATGTGTTTTTTTATGTATTACAAACATATACTAATACTTTTTAAAAAGACAATAAAGAGGGAAGGGCACTGTGGCAAACTCAAGAATTTACACCCGTCAGAAAAGGGTTGGCACCACGCCCTTCTGGATAGTGCGAATGTGGGCCTAGTGGTGACAAATATGACTTTCTAAGAGATTGTGGAACCTTTATTTTTTTGAAAAAATACATTGCTTTTTATGTTAAAGTTGTTAACATCTACAACTGAGTGAGTGACCAAAAATTTCAGTTTGCGGCCTTCGCCATTATATGGGAAAAGGAGTTTCCCAGCCTGGGGAAGGGGAAGATGAAACAGGTGTGTATTTCATACAGGTCAAGGGCTCCTCACCCCATCCCAGCTCTGGGGGCCAGGTGGGGCCTGTGCAAAGTGGGGGTTCTTGCCAGGGCAACCAAAGTCCCCCGAACAGCCGCGGTTGGTCTGCCAGTTACGTTCCAGCCCTTGGCTGCTGGGAGGCTGCCCTGCTTTATTAGCCACACTGGATCATGCTCACAGCACAGTAAGGTAAACAGAGACTTTTCCAGGGTCTGTAATGTAGGCAATTCTAACAGATGAAGAAACAGGCTTCCAAATATAAATAGGAAGATAAGACAAACAGACAGAGATCCAAGTCGGCTTCACACTGACTTATAGGCTGTAAGCCATAGATTTATCAAATCATGGATGATTCTAGCTGGAAGAGATACTCATTTAGATGATGGGGAAGCAGGTGCAGAGAAGGGAAAAGACTTGCCAAGGGTCACTTTCACTATTTGCACACATCTGATTTCTTATGACATCCGTTTCCTCATTCAAAAACTCTCACAAAGGGCCTCACACTTTCCTGAGGGTGTCATATTTTCTGCAGCCTAATGCTACAGCCCATGTCAGTTCTGTTGGTCTAGATGTGACCTTCAACACTAGCCTGAGTGGGGCTGGCAGAGCCTGCTTTGACTCCTCCCCGCAGGAGCAGGCATGACACTGCTCAGGGCTACAGCCCCTAGGCCACGTGCCAGGCAGGCTGGCCTCTACTGGTGTCCGTGTCCGCTGCTCCCTTCAGGCTGGGAGCTCTGAGGTAGGACCTTACCCAGCTCTCTCCATGCAGAGCCCAGCAGCTGGGCACACGGGGCACTCTGCAAGTGACGGCTACATGAACCAGTGAACAATGCATCATGTCAGCTCCCTCCTGCAGTGGCATAAGGAGGCTGCAAATAAAGTCTGTTATGGGAGAGCTCGCCACACACCATCTTGATATCAAGTTAACATGCGAAATTGGTTCCAAGTCTAGGATAAAAGAGAGACTTTGGTCTATAACATCAAAGACTCTGGTGCGGAAGGAACATGGATACTTTGATAATCCCTCTTGTGAACAAAGGAAGGAGGCAAGCTCAGCAGTGGTGGATGATCCACAAGGTGCCAGGTTCCTCCTGGGTAACTTACGCCCTGCCTCAGTGAAGAAGGTAGGGCATACAGTACTTCTCTTATGCAGTGGAATGGGGAAAATGACAACCCAAGGCAGGACTAAGGCCATTGCATGCCACTCCAGGGCTCCTTCCATCCAGGCACAGCTGCCTCTTACCTGACAATGGGCTGCCTGTGTCCTGCCTGCTCACTGCTAATCCCAGCCATGGAGGGCAGGAGGCAGGACTCCGATAAATTATTTCCCTATTCCCACCCTGATACTCCAGCCTTGCCACTGTCACAAGTCTGGGAATTGAGAAGAGAGGGTCATTGTGCCATCTGCCTGGTGTTTTCTAGGAAAAGAAATAAAATATGGAAGGCAGAAGAGAAGCCTGAAGCCTTGACTCACTATAGCCATGTACTGGGCTCTGTTACAGGTTTTTTTTAAAAGCATCATTTTTAAAATGTTATTATATATCTGCCTTATCCTATAAAACTTCAGTTTAGAGAGTGCTTGCTTGCAAACAGAAGTCCTTCATAAGCCTCACTGTAATGATTCAAACTGCAATAGGATGAGCCATGGCAAGGGGTTTGTGATTGTCCTGGTCACTCAGGGAGTACACTAGACACTTCTGGACTCCAGCTGAACAAGACCTACATCCAAGAATGGCTGGGACTTTGAATTCTTCTGGATCCTAAATGGATGAGGCTGGGCCCTGGGTTAGAGAGTTTAAACCCCGAGATTGCCTGACCTCTATGACTCCTGGATTTTCTGCTCACGCTGACAGGACCTCTGTGATGAGCATAACACAGGTCAAGCAGCCAGCACAGTGTCCAGTAAATTGAACAGTAGTCTTCCTGGTTCCCTAACACTTGCACCTCAGAGCTATTGGGAACTGAATGCAGGAGGCAGCTGAGATATGGATGGGGGGGGGGACAAATAGTAGATGTGCTATTTATTTCCTAGGACTTTGCCTCCATTGTATCTTGTTAATCCTACTTTGTGGATTGGGTTGATATTTTACAAGCCCACAATATATAGTTTTTTTATGAGCCTATAAAAATCTTCAGAGTGAAATTAAATTCACTTGCTGCTCTCTGGCTTGAGGACTAAAAATCCTTGAGCTCACCCCCTGAGGCTCTGTGGCCAAGCTCCCTTCCAGCGAGCACCCTGCAGTCACCACATGAGATTGCTCACCCTTCTCTGGACACATTCTGCCCAGTCCTGCATCTGTACCTTTGCTCATGCTGTTCCCCTTCTGGAACAATCCAAATCCTCCCAGTGTTTGCCCTGGCCCCTCACCTTACTCACCTGTGAGAAGCACCTCCCTGTAATTCAAGCCTCTCCCTTTTGGAATCCCATAACTCTCAGAGACGCAGCCACCATTTTTATTCTCTTCTTCCCTGGGACTGTTTTATCTGGGGCAGGGCCCTGAGGAAGGTGGAATCATTTAAGATTTCCACACACTCTCAGAAGACCTTAGAGGTCTTCCAAGGCAGGGCAGGTGCAGACTCTCGCCTCACCCTGCTGTCTTAAAGTGAGCAAGCCCTTCCTTAAACCCCGTAATAACTGCTCCCTCCTCCAGGAAGCTTTCCTTTGTCCATCAAACAGGTCTTGATCTCTTCCATCTACGGCTTCCCACAGCACTCATCTGAATCATCTCAGAGGACGTAGCACTTCCTGCCATGTATGACAGTTGTTTATGTGGCTGCTTCGCAACACAGCCCACAGGGAAGGGCCATGAGCGGTTCACTGCCATGTCCCCAGCATCAGCGTAAGGGTGGACGTGGAGTGGGATTTCAGCAAATATCATTCGGCTACTACTACTAATAATAGCAGGGAAAAAAGGGTGTATAACACTATATGCCAGGCATTATTGCAACTGCTCTACATAGATTACTGGTAGCTTATTTAATACTTTACATATTTTAGTATCCTTACTGCTTTACATATATTAGGTAATTTAATGCTTTTAATATAATAGTATATTTAGTGCTTTAAATGCATTAACTTAATGCTTTATTTATATTGTTTATTTAATGCTTTATAATTTAAGCTTATTTAATTCTTTATGTAGGTTTGCATATTTAATGTGCACAACCTCCCTATGAATATGACCTATAATTAAACCCATTTTTATGATGAAGAAAACAAGTCATACAGAGGTCAGGCAGTATGCTCAGTCAAGGTGGAGCAAGTGACAGAGCTAATGCTCAAACCCAGGCTATGTTCTTCCAACAACCGTGACCTTAAATATCACTTCTGAATCCATTCCTCTCTCTATCCCTAGAGCCTAGCAAAGAATCCAGCAGTCAGCAAGCACTCAGTTAGCACATGTTCCCTACACCCCTTTGATGGAAGGCTGTCAGCAGTCATGGGGTGATGCAAGATGGAATAAGCACCTGACAGAGCGGACCCAAACCCTACCTTGCCTGCCCCAAACACATTTTGAAGAGGGCTGTTCCCCTTCTGTTTAATGAGTTGTCCAGTTCCCAAGCCACAGAAACTTCTTTGACAGGGTGAGCTGTTCAATCCATTCTGAGTAGGGAGCCTGGACATGGAGGCTGTGTGCTTTGTTACCAGTTACTAGATGTCTACCTGTTTCTACATGCATGAGGCTTTCCCATACTGAATTTGTCTTCCAGAAGACCCCGTCCTTAGCCACTGTCAGAAATAATCAGTTTGTATGGCTGTGATGCTTCTTGGCCCAACACTAGAAGGCAAGGAAGCAGACATGAAGTTGTACTCTGAATTCAGTTCTTTCTATTATCCTAAGCCCCATATTCATAGAGGCACATTAACTTTTCCTCAGATTACAACATGGGGGAGGTCTAGTGTTTTAGGATGTGATTCCCAAGCCAAGTGACATTAATCCATTTGCCTGTTTATTTCCAGACCATATGCAACAGGACCAGGACTCCAGACAGACAAAGAAATCTCCCACTGATGGTTCCGATGTTACTGCTCCAGGTCTCCCACCCCAGCTCTTCGCTACAATGCACAGTAAATCACATGCAGCAGACCTTCCCTCTCTACCAAAATATATCCCATGTAATGCTTTCCAAAAGGATAATCCTCTGCTAAATCCTATACAATTGTCTCCAATGTTTGCTGGTAATGGACACCAGGAAGCTGGCGAACTTGTCCCTGCTTGAAATGCATTTGCTAATAAGTCTTTCACAGAAAGAGCTTCATTCCTGCTGATTTCAAGGCTCTGGAAATCAGATCCCTAACAAATTTCCTTTGACTTTGTTTCACATAATCCTACTTCTGTCTGCTTCATGCTCTTCTCTAAATGTGTTGGGTCCCAGTGGGCCATTGTCTTTCATGAATGATGGCTTCAGGCTCAATGAACTGTCCTCCATCTATCATTGCAGAGCTCCATAGGCAACAATAGAGGAAGTTCTGTGTCCTTCCACAAGCAGGCAGAGCAGTGGCCCTGCCTGGGACTTGCCACTCCCTCCTCATCCCACCCCCATGTCTCAGGAGGGATACAAAGAATGCTAAGAGTTCTGGGGAAGTGAGTAGATGTGGGGCCATTTCCACTTTCACTGTGAAGCCCTTCTGGTCTGCAGAGACCCCAGTTCTGTTCTCTCCTCCCAGATGCCCAATCTCTGCTCTTGTTTTTCCTCCAGTTTGAAGCCTAAGCCTTTCTTCCAATCATCCATCCATCTCCCAGCTGAGCTCTGAGAATCTAATGAGATAATCATGCCAACAGTGTTTTGCTAATGCAGGATGGGCAGAGTGATTAAGGAGGGCTGAATCTGCAGTCAGGAAGGCCTGGGTTCAAATCTGGCTCATCCACTTTCAGACTTCGTAATCTTGCAGGTGCCACTTAATCTCTCTAAGCTTCAATGTTCTTCTGGCAAAGTAGTTGTAATAATGCCTGCCTAGAGGTGTCACTGTGAAAGTCAAGTGGCTAATGAAGGCGATGGACACTACAATACGACCCCTGCGCCCCCAGCTTTTGTATCCTCAGACCAAGCAAGTTGTGAATCAGCAATATTTGGGAAAAAATATACCTGTACCTACATGTATGGCCATTTATTTCTTGTCACTATCCTTTAAGCAATATGGTACAACAACCATTTATATAAAATTTACATTTTATTAGGTATTATAAGGAATCTAGAGATGATGAGAGGATGTGTGCGGGTTATGTGCAAATACTACCCCATTTTTATAAGGAACTTGAGCACCTGCAGATTGTGCTGTCCTCAGGGTGTTCAGAAGCCAGTGCCCTGTGGATACTTAAGGATGAGAACAATCACTGAGCATAGTACCTGGAAAACAAAAGGTACTTAATAAGGGATACTATAAGGAGAGGAGGAGGGGGTGTAGAGTAAAGAGAGTAGAAGAAAATGTAAATAAGACATGAGCCATAACCTTCTGGAACTCACTATACAGTAATTCTCAGCCTGGCTACACATCACAGGCACTTAAGGAAATTTTAGAAATACTGATGCCCAGGCTTCGTGCTCAGAGATTCTGATTTAATTGTCTGGGGTGAGGCTTGGGTAAAAGTATTTTGCAGAAGCTCCCCAGGTGATTCTAATGTGGCCAGGGCTAAGAATGACTAGGCTATTATGGGGAAGACATAAACACATAGATGCTTTTAATAACATAGGCTTAGGACTCCAACAGAGTAGGAGGGACACAGATGAAAGCAAGCCTCATCATTTAAGATGAATAATAAAGTGGGAGTAGAGCTCATCAGAGAGTATTCAAGAGAAGGGAATTCTGTGCCTTCTGGAGGACCCAGATAAAGATGCAGTGAGTCATCAGGTAGGAACTGGAATGAACCAGGGGAATCAGGGAGGGGGAAGTGAGAAGGGCTGGGCTGATTCCTGGGAGCAGAGTTCCTTGGGAATCCAGCCCTGTACCTCTGCCTTACTTCTCAGCTGGGGCCCTGCTCTAAGACCCTCACAGCTGAAGACCAGGAGGCCTCCTCTGTGTGAAAGAGAGTGTGGTGCGTTTTGCCAGAAATTCTCTGGAAAGTCCATTGCTTGCCCATCAGCTGGTGCCACATGTCTTGCAGAGAAGCCACTCAGAGTGACTCAGGTTTGTTGGTTGTTTGGGGACACCCCCCAAAAACAGCTTTGCTCCTGTCCATGGTGCTGAACCACACTGGTGCTAGACAAGGAGTGCTCAAAAAGTGGTCCCTACACAGTCAACATCCATATCCCTGGAGTTTGTTAGAGATGGAGAATCATGGAACCCACACCAGACCTAGTGAATCTGAATCTGCCATTTATCAACATCCCAGATGATTTGTGTGCACATTAAAGTACAAGATGCAGTGTTTTCAAGTTGTAGGTTGCAGCCCCCTCATGAATCATGAAAATAATTTAGTACATCAGAAATAGCATTGTGAAAGAAAAGAATGAAAGGGAACAGAAAAGGAAAGAAATGTCAGAGTTCACTGCATATAGTAAGAGTAAGCATCATTAGTAAATATATGCATATCCCAAGGAGAATCTAAATGTAAATATTACTATGATTTGCATCTGAAGACAACTGCCTGTTTTTCTTAAGTCTGGAGCACTGGTGATTCTTACCCAATATCTTCCAGAATTCTGAGTCCAGTGAAGAAACAGATAGTGGCAGGAAAGTTAATAAAGATCACTAGGGAAGGAAGTAGGGAGTGAGCTTGACCCTGTTAGAGAGGTAGCACTGACAGAACAGTGGGGCAAGACAAACAAACTTTGGGTCAGATCTCTGCCCAGCTCTACAAACAAAGCTGGTTTGGATACAATTTACCAGTTACCAAAAGAGAAGCAACAGTCAACCATGGCTCAAGTACCAAATGATTGAAGGCACAAGAGTACAGCTTGACAAATGTAGATATAAGGAGTAGGTCTGCGTGGGCACACAAGCATACTTAATGGACCAGAGGGGACTGCATTTGAGTGCTATTGTCTGCAGAATTACTTTAAAGTGCTCTTGCTTTCCCTTTTTATTTCAATAAAATTTTGGAAAATTATACACCACCCTTAGAACAAATATTGCAGTAAGTTTATATTTCTCAGTGTGTGTGCTGTCAGTTCTATGTCCTGGAGAACTCCCTTGCAGTTCTGATGGCTTACTGCCATGAGCCCTGGGGAGGTTGGTGGGGTGAAAGGTGGAAATATCTCCACTTAAAGGTCAATGGCTATGGTGTTTTGCTTTTCACTGTGGCTAGATTTGTTAGGTTTCCCACTGCTCACCATCAACCAGAAAATTTAGAGGCACAACTCTGGAGAACTTGAGAAAGAAATAAATGGAGGCCTCCTTAAAATGCACAAAGGCACTCTGTTCGCTTCAAGGGGTGACAGAACAAAATGTCAAGTGTAGAAATGACACCATGATTTTTCTTCCTTTCAGAACTGGGCAATGGGAGTTATTAACCTCTTGCCACATGTCTGTTATTTCATTTATACAACAGCACCCTACATTCGATTTGCCTAGGAAATTGCTGTCTAATGGAAGGTGACAAAAATGACTTTAAAAATAATTTTCTTCCAGGCTAGCAGAGTTTATGAAATACAGCTCTCAATCTCCCAACTTCGGTAAATTCAGCAGGGAGGGAATGGCACAGCACATCTTCACATGGCTTCAGTTTCAAGGAAGACAGAACTCCACGTATCTAATTCTGTGTTTGTCTCTTTAAACAGCAGAATCAAGAGCAGCCAGCATCCCCTCCACAATGAGCTACCATAAAGTCAACTTGGACAGTTTTCTTTGTATTTTAAATAAGAAAATGACTGAGCAATATCAAACTGTAACCTAGGAAGATAATTATTTTTTTCTTATTCAGGGCATCTAATTTTAAGGACCATTGTAAATCCCTCAAAACCTAAAATAATCGACATGATGCTTGATATGACAATTGGAATGGATAACTCTTACTATGTTTCTGGCCTTCATATTTTATCTTTTTTAATATGCTTGACATTGCTAAGTATTACAATCTCTATTTCAGATATGGTAAAACTGAAGCTCAGAGAGGTCTAGAGATTTGCCTAAGGTCACACAGCTCATTAGGACATGGCAGAATCTTAATGGCAGAAAGTGACCCTAAAACGTCAACCAAGCTACCCAATCAAGTTGTTCAATTGGCTTCCTTCCTTTGTTTCCAAAGCCCTAGTGTCTCACAGTGACCTTTCCTGTGGTTTTCTGGTTGTTTTCTTCATTTGCTGCTTTCATCTCCCAGGGTCTTGCATCTTGAGCAGGCAGACAATTTGGTCTTGTCTGGCACTAAAAGAATTGGTCTGTGTGGGGTGGCTGGTCATTTGCAGAGAGGGATCTATTGGAAAGGGACTGGCTTCTATTTTGGCCACAAATGACACCTGCTTCCTTTCTATTCAGCCAATGATTTAAAAAATAGAATATACTCTAAGTAGGAAAATTTAAGTAAAATTCAGCTTTGAGGCTAGATTTTCTCAATAGCACAGTTTAAGCATTTCTGAAACTGGTTAATGCATAGAGGGAAATAGTCCTATCTGAGAAATGACATTTTGAAAATCCTGATCTGAATACAAAGATAGTCAATTTAACACAACAATACTTTCCTTAGGGCCCACTGGGTTCCACATTTTGTGAGTGGGGATATAGAAAGGCACTAAAAAATAATCTTAAACCATGGTTTATTTATTTAGTGGTGGAAAAATAAATTCACCAACAATTCTAACTAGAATTCAAGCTAGAAAGAGACACATTTCAGCTTAATGTAATAAGGGATTTTCGCAGCATCAGCACTTGTCCAAAAATGAAGTAGCCAAGCTTATTAGTTAGTGAGTTTTACCCAAAGACGTGCTGGTAAATATTTAACAACTGGCCCTTCAGAAAGAAGGTGAGGATGATTTGTAGTGTTTGCTGGTTTTTAGGGGGAAAATACTCCTGCCTGGTTTTGAGATAGGATAGAAGAAATAAAGATAGGTAGTAAAGAGACAAAGAAACTCAATTTTTGTCTCTGTTATTACTTTAAAACTTTGGGTCAGATCTCTGCCCAGCTCTACACACAATGGTATGAATGTTAATCATTTAAGGGATGTCTCCATTACAAATGTACTAGCCCTAAATTTACCTGGCCTATCATCCCCCTTGGTGTCTTGAGGACACCAAGATAAGAATAACTACAGTAGTTTTCAAGGTCTCCAGATAACCAACTGCCATTTTTTTTTTACAATGTCCAGTTTCAGACATCCCTGGAGTGACACCTAGAAGTGTCTAGCCAGTGTCCTAATCATACGACCACCTCAAGTTTCAAGAAAAGCAGAGCCTCACAGACCAACGCAAGATGATATCATCTCCCCTAAATGTGAACAATTGCCTCATGATGGTACTGAGGCAAGAACAATCATCTCATAGGACAAAATCACCCCTCATGCCCTAAGGATTACTCCAGAGCCAGGAAACCAGAACTGAAATAATGATCTACTGGACCTTGGCCCACCTCAGGTAACCCATAAAAGCTGGCTTTGTTTTTTTCGTGAGCAAACCGGTCTGAACCTCTTCATCAGAGTGATCCCCTCCATTTGCTCAAACTGGAGTACTTTCCTATTCTTCTGGACATTCTAACTCTGCCTAATAAAGCTGTCTATGCCTCACACGGATATATCCTGGAATTCTTTTTCTGTGACAAGAGTCAAGAACCTACCTGGCAAGTTGAGGTGCCTATCTCTACTTTAGGGGACTCCTTAGACCCTACCTGGTGACAGTTTCAAGCCACCAAAGTGAAGTCACTGAAGGTGAAGTCAGGTAGCGAAAAGCACTAGCAACCATAATACTGTATAGTATTTCTATCACCCAGATAAAATAAAGAGACGCAACTTCAGGAGTACAGTGTAATGCAATAATGTAAGAATCAGAAAGTAATGAGTGCCAAGTATTTATTCCCTTGGTTTTAAATATAATTTATTTGCATGCAAGATTATATCACTTAATTTTTAATAATGGCCGTGTTTAACAACTAGCACACAAGCTCCTTGAATAATCAACAACAAGTTCTTGCAAGCTAGCTAATCTGAGGGGTTCAGACCTCCACAGGGCCTTTACCATGTTGGGGAGGAAGTGAGCGAGCTGAAGCCAGGTGGCTTCTGTGCATGGTGGATGTGATTACCCCAGCCTGTAAGCCCATCTGATCAGTCATCAGCCACAATCACAGCTGCTTATCTCCTGGTGGCACAGCAGTGCCTACCATGTGCCAGTGAATGTGCCTAGACCTTTGCATGCACTGTCTCATTCTTCTTGGTAAAATTCCACTAGGCAGATTTGAGACTAGCGTATCATTCCCACTTTACAAATGAGTTTAGAAAAACTTGCTTAGAGTCACAAAACAGTAAATGGCAGTGTTGAAATGTTTGACTCCAAAGCCCCTTTTCTTTAAACCTGAACATTACCCTAGTGCAATAATAAATGCATTATATCTACTAATTCATAAACCTGCAATGTCCTTCAAGGCAAACACACCTGAAAACTAGGAAAAAAGAAGAGATAGTTTGTTCCCCAATGCAGACTTCAGAAGGGTTGGCTCATTCTGGTTTCTGAATCCAGAAACCTAAACTGAACC
Source organism: Erethizon dorsatum (assembly GCA_028451465.1). NCBI lineage: Eukaryota > Metazoa > Chordata > Mammalia > Rodentia > Erethizontidae > Erethizon > Erethizon dorsatum. Next base: position 49,816,578 of record CM051827.1, on the reverse strand, counting down.
CAGAGCACATAAAGGAAGTGTTTAAGTGAGCATCACGATCCTTTCTTTTGCTTAGCAATAAACAATCAAAAAATATAAAATTGAATTGATTCATATGAAATGACCGGTTTTATAAGTAAAAAAAAAATTCAAATATGTGCAATTTTACTTTGCTTCACCTGCTGGGCAATCTGGACAATGCTGAAGAGTCTGGTAGCAATGTACAGCCTGATACATAGCCTTGAGTATCTATACAAACCGAGGGCAAACACTTCCGTTTTATCCAGGAGACAGAGAAAGGGCGAGCAACACAATCAAAGCAGACTCCCAATGTGAGTGGGATGACATCTCTGTATGATAAAGATGCAGGCGATTATACACATATTATGTTAGTAACAACCACCCCATTCTCTTTTGTGCCCTCCAAACAGAGGATGCCGAGCAGTAGTAGCCTTCCAACCTGTCCCATCCTGAAGCTTTATCCCTAGTCTCTGAGAGTCCATCCTCTAGGTGACCATCCTGACTGGGTTTGCCGCTGCTTGACAAGATGTTCTTACAAGGCGGGTGCATGCTCCCGCTGTCTAACAGGCCTGCAGTTTAGCTCCCTCCCTCTATGGTTGCACACCTACCTTCTACTGCAATGGGAAATTCAGCAGGGCAGGGAGATCACAGTCCCATGTACAGTTTCCTCCTCCTAGTAACCTGCCCAGGATCGCAACCAAATTAAGTGTCTACAGTCATTGTTCACCTGCACAAGTCTTGGTCCCCCACTTAGCCACAATCCCTGGGCTGTGTGTGTTGCTTTTTCATCATGCCTCTATAGTGTAGAATGATGAGGTAGAGCTGCATGATGCAAACTGTCTAAATTACAGGCAATGGCTCCTGTTGCAACAAGCAGGGAGTGTGGGGAGGACTGCCTAGCTCTTAGCCTAGAGGAGCATGACTTTAAAATCACTCAAAATAACAGCTGAGAAATAAATGATTATTGCTAAAAATTTGTCAGTATAAATGACATGATAAGTGAGTTATTTCCAGTCCTCACGAGCACTCTTCAAGATAAAATGGTTGCTATCCCACTTCTTACATCAGTAAACTAAGAAGCTTATTGAGAAGCTTGTCTAGCCTCAGACTGCCAATAAATGGTAGAGCTGTGTTTTAAACTTACGTTTGTTTATATTCAAGACCTTTATTTTAGCCACATTGCAACTCTGCCCATACAAAATGGAAAAAAATAATTACTAAGGGCTTATATGGCACCAAAAATGATGAAAAGTATAATGATAATAATTTACAAAGCTAACGTTACACAGTGCAATGCTTCATGTCCTGTTGAAATTCAGGTTTTCAAATCCTCCTGACAGCCTTCGCTTTGGAGATAAGGAAACTGAGGCTCTGAAAGCCCAAGTCCATGTGGCTAAGGATTGAGTTCCATGCTCTGTGAGCATGGTTTCTTAAGCCTCCTCTTTTCCACATTGAGGAAAGAAGTAACATCACTGATTCACGAGGAGGATACTGAGGCTCAGAGAAATCAAGGGACTTCTTCAGACAGAGATGACTAAGAACTCTGAGGTATTTATACTAGCAGTGATTCTATCTTAGGAGCAAAAAGAGATCTGGCTCTCCACTTGCTGGATATTCAACCTTAGGCAAGTCCCTTGCTTTTCTGGGCCTCAGTTTACCCATGAGGACAGTAATGGTCTTTAACCAGGGCCCATCTACTGCCCCATCCAGTCTGGATGCACCAGGCCCCCCTGGGTGCTGGAATGATTTCATGGAATGGTCCCTTAGCTGAGAAAGGAAAAGGGAAGTGAAGCTTTCACACTCCACACACAGGCCTCCCATCACCCTGGCTGCTTGGTTTTCAGGCAAATAAACAGCTTCAAACACTTCCCCAATTGCTGTTTAATGCTTCTCCTTAGAGCGTGCTCTCGTTTATGGATCTGTAGAAAGGGTTTATGGCAAGGCTGTTGACAGCATGGCGTCCCAAATGATTTATCAGAGAAGGTGATGTAAAAGAGCAGCAAGAAATCGCAGGGAGGAGGAAGGGGGTTAATCACCCAATTTCTGCTGGCGAGGAAAGAGGCCGCCGTAGCCAGGAGGAGAAAGGCAATCTGCCTGAGTTCAAACAACTTGTCACGACTCTCCTGTGATGACTTTCTACACAAACAGGGAATAATAACAACAACAACAAAGACAATTTGGGACATGTCAGTGGAGCTGACAGAAATTCGTAGAGCCCGTTGATGTTTTGATGTCTTGAAGTCTCACAAAGACCACGGGATGCTGAGTACAAAACGTGTTTCAAAGGCTTCCTCAACTTAGTAGCTAGTTTGGGCCAGCCAAAAGCTAAAGGCCCTAACAGGTCTGTGTACAGACTTTACCTGGACTGTGATGGTGCCTGTGCCATGCACTGTAGGAATATCAGGCTATGGGGGAAAGGGTAAAGGGCAGATGTGTGGAACAGGCAGATGGGGATGTTCTCGGTGGTGGCCAAACTGGGACTTTGTGGGGCTGGAAATCAGTGGGAGATCCCATGTCACGACCTTCTGGGAGTGGAATTGCTGAAAACAACAGGTCACAGGATGGCTCTTGGTGAGCTTAGCCTCACCTGCCCATACCTTTCTGTATCACCCCTCTCATGACTTAACTCCCACATCCTTGTGACCGAGCACCAGCTGTAGGTCTGTCCGGATGGTGCCCTGCTGCGCTTCTGTGGGTGAAGTTCCACCCTTCCCCTAGGCTCTTCAGGTGCCATTTGACTGGGAAGCCTCTTTCCACACACAGGGCTGCCTTTATGGGCCTGCGACCCTTGAGGTGCACAGGGCCACCCGCTTAGAAGCCTCTGGGCTTGACTTCATGTCCTGTTGTTGCTGTCTTTAAAATCGTAACTATTTTTTTTTTTGTGGGTACCGGGAGTCGAACTCAGGACCTTGCGCTTGCCAGGCAGGCGCTTATGCCGCTGAACCATCTCACCAGCCCTAAAATCTTAGCTTTTGAACAAGAGATTCTGTGTTTGTACTTTGTGCTGGGTTCTGCTCTTACCCCTAGAGGCTGTGGTCTCGTGGGAACTTATATGCTCCTGTACCATTAGAGTCACTGTTGTTCTTAGTTGTTTGCATCTTTTTTTTTTTTTTTTTTTGTGGGTACCAGGGGGTCGACCTCAGGACCTTGCGCGCCAGCAGGCGCCTGTGCCACTGAGTGATATTACCGGCCCCTTTTTTGTATGTGGGTTCCGGGAGTCGAACTCGGGCCCTCGCGTTTGCCGGGCAGGCGCTTAAGCCGCTGAGCCATCTCACCGGCCCCCTTGTTTGCATCTTTCTACTCTACCCTACTGCCAAAAAATAAAATAAAGAGAGAGAGAGTGTTTAAATAGTGAAAGGGATGCCAACTCCCCCTTCCAAAAAAAAAAAAAAATCCTCACAACAACAAATAGTAATTTGATATTAATGGATAGATTAAAAAATGATTAACTGTCTTAACAGGTTGACCTCAGTTGTGACTCTATACTTCCTTGTAGTCTACAGGAACAACGAGATGTTATTGTTCACACAATCCATGCAGTAAGATAAAACAAATCAACTTCTCCAGAAGGAGACATTTATTCTTCAAATGGAAAGGACATTTCTCTGAAATTTCTCCAGATGTCCTCATCAAAAGGCCCTTACGAATCAGAGGAGTTTTAGCCTGGTATCTGCATCTCCCAGAAATGTCTACAGTATTTGTGTGTCTTGGAGTGAGCATTGTTCGGCGGCAGGCTCCATGGCCGGTGCTGGACTCTCATACAGATTCAAGAGTCACAAGACCCACTGGGCTGAAATGACAGGCATTCACAGTACACACTTTCCCATAACAACCTCTCTTCAAGCTAATGACTTTTCCATAATGCACAGTTTGTAACCAGTCATCCATTTGGTATGGAGAACTTACTATAATGAAATTATGAAGTCCTAAAGGCTTCTTCTTCCTCACCTCTGGCTCTAGAAGGCTTTTGCAAGACTCAGTATATAATTAGCCTATAGACAAAGTGGCCAAGCAGCTGGATGGACCAAGAATTGAATAAATGAATGAATGAGTCAAACTTCTAGCCATCCAACTGGAGCACTTTCCCCTCTGCCATACTGAAGACCTGGCTCTTCCTCAGAATCACTGACCTCCCTGCCTGTGTATGTGGTGATCAACCCCTGAGTCTGGGGACTCAGCACCACCAGGCCTTTGAGCATCTTAAGAAAATAACTTAACTTTTTAAGACAAGGCATTCCAGGAACCATGATGGTTAGTTTTATATGTCAACTTTGCTAGGCACTGGTGCTCAGTTGATTGTTCAAAAACTAGCCTAGATGTTGCTAGGAAGCTATTTGTGGATGTGATTAGTATTTATACTCTGCTGACTTTAATGAAAACAGATTACCTTCCAAAATGTGGGTGGACCTCACCCAATCCACTGAAAGTCTTCAGAGAAAAGATCAAGGATTCCCAAGAAAGTCACAATGATGCAACTCTGCCTAAAGATTCAATGTAGAAATCCTGCCAGAGTTTCCATGCTGCTTGGCTTGCTCTGCCTGCAGATTTTGGACGTGCTAGTTTCTACAATTGGGTGAATCAACTCCTTAAAGTAAATCCCTCTCTCTGCCTCTCTTGAAAATATATGCATTGCACAAGCATACATACGTACATGTGTATTTTATGTGTCAACTTTGCTAGGGTATGGTGCCCAGCCTGTGCCTAGCACAGATACAGATATAGATACAGATAGGTAGATGGATACACTGGCAGATAGGTAGATAAATACATCCTATTGGTTCTGATTCTCCAGAGAACTTTGTGCAAGGACTAGGGACTATGGATTATTCTGAGTAGGAAGCACTGATACTCTCCCCAGAGGCCACGTGCATCAGAGGATCGCAGAAGGGGATACAGAGAGTATAAGAAAGGGAGTTTCCAAAACCCAGATGAGTACGAAGAATCAGCTGTTCAAATTTAGGGGAGTCAGAAGAGGCCACTCTCAGGAGCTAGTCCAGCCTTGTTCCTTCAGTCCCCACAGGGAAAGGCCTGGCAAATGCAAATTGTCACAGGACCAGGGGACAAGTATTTCTGAGCAGTAGGACACCCACATGCTCTGGTCCTCCTCCCCTATCTACAGCGTCTAAATCAGTGTTGAAATTTTCCAAAGATGGCCCATGAGGGAGGAAGACTGAAAGCTGTTAGGGGAAGGGCTGGCCAGTCAGCTTCACTGGCTCTGACCCACTTCTGAGAAGTGAAAAGAATCCTTGTTCTGGGTGCCTTCGGGGAGCCCCGGCCCCCAGCCCTTTAATGTTCCCCCAAAATAGCTGCCATCTCTGAGAAGCCTGGCAAGGGACATCACAGGCTCTCAAGGTTGCTATGAAGAAGGAATGACCACTCCAATTTGAGGACGCTCAGAGAAGAGAAGTGGTTAAGATGGAATTGTAACTCACAGCTGTCTGAATGAAGCCACAAAATTTTCCCTCTGCTTTATTGTCTGCTTGTTTGTGCTGTGCTTTGTTTTTTCCTTTCTTTCTTTCTTTTTTTTTTTTTTTTTTGGTACTGGAAATCGAACTCACAACCTCGCGCTTGCCAGGCAGGCGCTGTGCACACTCCTGGCTGTGCTGTGCTTTGAAAAGAAGGCCATATGGGCAGAAGTTTGGCTTTACCAGCCACCACCTATGTGAGTATGGACAGGTAACACACTGTCTCCAGCTGTGTCCCCCTCTGTGAAGTATCAGGTGAAGTATTGCTGCTGGGCGCAGTGGCATGTGCCTATAGTCTCCACCACTCAAGAGGCCAAGGTAAGAGGATCTGCCCAGACCAGGAGTTCAATACCAGCAACATAGGAACCCTGACTCGAAAAGGAAAAGAAAGATGAAATATTAACTGATGTATGCTAAACATAACCCAGCCCAACCGCATCACCCAAGGTTAACAAGGTGACCTTGCATACTTTGTGACTTTGCTTATAGTTATGGTGACCCAGTATCTGTATCATGCCAGCCTACCAAGTATCTGGTAGGCACTAAGTGTGCAGAAATTACTGCCACTATTTTACAGTCTACTGGGTCAAAGACATGGCAGATTTTCCAGCTTGTCCTCATGTCTCTGTGAGCACACCCACGTGGCTCCACAATGCTAGAAGCACAAGTCACACCATCACCATCAGCAGCTCCTTTTGTCCCCAAGGGAGCATAAGACACCAGCTCCATCAGGGACTTTTCACACAGGCAGGAGGGTGGGGGCAATGTGAAAATTCGGAGACGAGATTGCTTCGTGAACTCACTGAATAGGTGCCTGCTCGCATTGCTGCTGTGTGCTCCTCCTAGCCCCGCTTTGAGCTGTGTGCCTATTATTAGCCACCACCCCCGGGAGGAAACGTGCACCTTATCCCAGGAACATACTGTGGGGGAAGAGTCTTCTTAAGATAGTGCAATCAACAAAAATTTTTTTTTAAAGTTTCACCTTTCTCAAATAGAACCCGGCTCAAAATCCATCTTGGGCTCCTCAACTTGCAGAATAAAGTACAAGCTCCTGGACAGAATTGGAAGGTCCTCAGTCCCCGTTCCACACAGCTTCTACTTATGCGAGATATCACCCAGTTCAAACAGGCCACCCAAGGTTAACCTGGTGACCCTACCCACTTTGTGCCTGTTATGGCTGGTATCTAGATGTCCCCCCAAAGCCTCATGCAGTGGGTGGGGCTTTTCGGAGGTGGTCATGTGATGCTGGGGTTAAGGGTGTGTGATTACTATATTAATCCACTGATTGGTTTGGCATAGTTCTGGGTGTGGATAATGGGAAGGCCCACTCTGTGTGTGGGAGGCATCACCCAAAAGGTGGGTAGCCTAAAAGGGATAAAAGGGAGAAGTAGGCTGTTGCTGCTGCTCTTGCTGCTTGCTGCTTGTTGCTTCCTGCCTGCCATGCCATGAACTGTTTCTTCTCTGTGGTGTCTGTATGCCGTGGTACTCTGCCTTTCAGTCAGCCAACTATGGACTGAAACTTCTACAAACTGTGAGCTGAAATGAACATTTCCTCCTTTAACTTTGAGTGTCAGGTATTTTGTCTGAACAATGAGAAAAGTAACTAAAACCGTGCCTTTACTTATATTTATGGTGGTCTAATGCCTTCTTTTATATCTTTGCCCCTCGAGTATCTTTTTGTCTTCAAGGTTCTCAGAGGATTCCTATCCTGCCATGTCCATGTGGACTCCCCAGCCCAAAGGAACCTCTTCTTCACCTGAAGCCCCATGGCTTTGGCTCATTTGTCTTTCATGGTACTTACTATAGTATCTGACAAAACTGTCACTCTTTTGTGTGTTTGTCATCCCATTTTCCTGCACGGTTCACTGACAGATTCAGGTTGGATTCTCCACCACCAGTGTCCACAGACCAGGATGAGAGGTACAAACAGCCCCTTTCCTAGCAAAGCCGTAACACTGTGACTGGGGGGAAGCGGGGTGGAACCTGGCATTGTACACTTAGCTCTCTCCATGTCCTGGGCTCTCTCAGTTGCCGGGTGCCTCCTTAGCCAGGCCGACTCCCCCTTGTGGGAGGGAACCAGGCCTAGTCACCTCTGTCCCCACCCCCAAGGGCTAGGCATATAGCAATTTTGGTATCTGTTCACCATAAATAAATTAGGAAATAAACTAATAAATTAGTCAAAAGAAGGAAAGAAAAAAGAAAAAACCCTGGAGCATAAATCCCCTAAGGGTACAGCCCCCCTTACTCAGTTTCCTCTCCTGTTTGGAGGCTCTGACTGCAGAAAATATTCAGTATAGATATGAATTGCTCTGAACCAAACCATACTCAGGTCCTGATACTTAAAACAAACCAGTAATCTTTGCAAATACTGAGACATTTTCTCCCAGCCTTAGTGAAGTGAGGTTATAGAAGTCTGCCAGAAGGTGAAGCAAAAAGACTGTGTTGACAATTTTAACTGCCACAGAAATAGATAATTTTAATGGATACTGTATTTCTATAGAAATAAAATACTATGATTAAGACAGAGGCCAAGGGTTTCACTGCCAGATGATAGTGAAGTTTAATTTGAATCAATGAGGAAGGTCTACAAGTCAATTACCTTTCATTTTACTCCTTTGCCGTAAATGAAAGTTTAGGGCCAATAGCAAAAGTACAATGGAAAAGACCATTTTATAATTCATCAATTCATACATCACCACCATCATCACAAAATTCTCTATAAGGCTCATATATATTTATTAGCTCATTGAATTTAAGTCATCCCAATTTAAAGTTCACAGTGAGTTACGGAACTCAGTGAGTAACATTTCATTATAAAACCCTTTTTACAGCCAAGAAAACTGAGTCCTAGTGAATTGTGTATGTTGCCCAAAGTCACTCATGTATCTTAGTAAGGGTAGAGGCAGATTGGAAATGAGATTTTTTTTGTTGTTTTTTGTTTTTTTTTTTTTTTTTTTTTTTTTTTTGTGGGTACCGGGGGGACGACCTCAGGACCTCACGCGCCAACAGGCACCCGTGCCGCTGAGCGATATCACCGGCCCCTTTTTCGTATGTGGGTTCCGGGAGTCGAACTCGGGCCTTCGCGCTTGCAAGGCAGGCGCTTAAGCCGCTGAGCCGTCTCACCGGCCTTGTTTTGTTTTTTGATACATTCTAGTACTGCTACCTTTGCACAAAGCCAGAACTACTACAAGGACTAATGGAAGAAGAGGTAGTGGCAAAAAGACAGGCTGGGGAAAGGAATCTGGGCTCAGTCATCTGAATCCCTGGCACCTCCAAGGCCTCTGTGTGTCTCCCCAAAGAGCCAATTCCACTGCTGTCTTTTAAATGCCACTAAAATAGGAAAGTGGCTGAGAAAGACAGGTTTTTGGGCTCTGCTCATGTACTGTGAAGGGAAATGTTTCCAGGGCACAATTTAGGGAGTGAATGCTTCAGCGCACTTAACGACAGCCCCGCCACTGATCCAGCCCCCGTGCCATCCCACGAGACTCAGGGGTCCATAAGCATGACTGGATTATCTGCAAGGGTTCCTCAGTAAAACATCTTTTTCCTTTGTTTTCTGGAAATCAGAACTTTTCCCTTCCAGATTCATCCCTGAATTAGCCAGAACTTCCGTTGCAGTCAGGGAAATGGGGAGGAGAAACACAGCGCAGACACTCTGCATTTCACAGATGTGGTCTCCCTCTCTTTCTGCAGCCCAGCCAGGTGGGCACAGGCATTCTCATCCAGCCTGGGAGGACACGATGGTGAAGAAATTCAAGTGACTTACGAGTAGCAGAGGACAGAGTGGCGGGTCCTGAACTCCAGCTTATTTCCTGGTCTCTAACACTCTTGTTTTTACTTCTTAGGATGAGGAGAGGACATTTGCCCTTTGTAAACCACAGATAGAGAGGCCTCAGACAATCACAGCAGCTATAAACACAGTCTCACCCACATGTCACAGAGCACCCAGTGGACTCCAGGAAAGCTCTATTCTCATACTAAGGGCCTCTTATTCCTGCGACAGCAAATGTTCCAGAATGACTGTCATTCCATGGCACCTTCAGGATCAGCTCAGGGTACTGTTTAGAGGGCGCAGGAGGGGGGTGGTGGGGCCCAGACCAAGTGTAGGGAAAATCTGTTCAAATGGCAGTGAGAAAAATGAGGGATTCTCTTCTATAACATTTCCACTCTTGTGCTGGTGTACAGTTGGAGAGTTGAGGGAGAAATACAACATTTCCTGAGTAGCTACAGTGTGCCGCACTTTACCTTACACTCTTTTATATGTGTTCTTATATTTGCTCAGTGAAACATCGTGCTGAGAGGCAGGTGATAGGAGCCCTATGGACAGAAGAAGAAACTAGATTCCTAGGTGCTCGGGGATTTGCCCAGTCTTCCAGAGCTGATATAGACTAAGGCAGGTTAACACCATCGGGTGCCGCTGAGCTTCTCAAAACTAGAGAGGATTCTGAGCAAGGGGCAGCCTTACCCAGAATCAGATTTTTATTTCCCCTCAATGTAGCTCTCCTTTCCCTTGCAGCATGTAGATTTCTTTTCCACCTTCTACAAATGTGGGGCTACCTCCTGGAGGAAGAAAAGAAGGGTTTCCTCAGGGCACGGCTGAGTGCTCTAAAGATTGAGAGAAACTGAGGCAGTGCCACAGCCCCAGCGATGGGAGAGACCCTCTTTAGGAGCAGTTCCTCTTGTAGAAATGAGACTTTCTTCCTTTCATCAAATATTAGCTAAGCATATATGAACCCCAGGCTCTGTGCAGGCAATAAAGAGCTTCCATTTTCATGGAAAGTTGGCAAACAGCAGTAAGCACCAAGGACATGAGGAGCTGTGGTTGAAAGGGACTGAAGCAGGGGGTAGGAGACAGGAGGACTTTTCTACATTGGAGATGGTAGCAAGGAAGTCTTCCCTCAGGAAGTGCCTTTGAGCGAAGACTTGGATACTTAGAAGCCAGTCAAGCAGAGACCCAGGGCCACACATAGCAGAAGGAGAAGTGTGGAGCCTGGTGGCGGGAAGCTGCTGGCTTTTTCCAATCATAGTAAGAAGGCCCACGTGTCAGAGGCTGTGACAGCTGTGACAGCAGGGACGAGATCAGAGGCTGGCGGGGTGGGTAGAGAAGGTTGTGCGGGCCTCAGCAAGGAGCTTGGTTTTCATCCTGAGTGTTCTGGGAAACCATGCAAGGATTTTAAAAATCGAGTGACAGGAACGGATTTACATTGTTTAAAGGGCTCTCCAGCTGCCTCGCAGTGTATAGACAGTACAGCCGGGAGGCTGAGCAGAACCTGCTGAGGGAGAGATGCAAGCAGCCTCGGCTAAAATGGCAGGAGTGGTAATAACTGTAAGTGGAGACATTCAGGCAACAGTGCTGGTAAATGTTTAATAACTGGAGGGCGCAGGGGCTGTTTGCCCATTTCCATGGCATAAACACTCCCAGTACTGCCAACTTCAAGTAGTCAATGTGACAGAATTGGGAAGAATTGTGCACCAGCATGCCACAAGGTCTGGGGGCAGGTTTGACAGGACTTGCTGATAGACTGCGTGCAAGGGTGGGGAAATGGGGGAATTGAGGGCGATCTCTAGGATTGGGCCTTGACCAGTGGGAGGAATGGAGAAGTCGAAGTCACTTCCTCAGTGACAGGCCTCTGTCTACCCATGGCTTCTGGGTTCTGAAAGACAGAAGGATATGAGGAAAGAGCACACGGCCAAGGATCCAGGCTCCCTGAGAGCTGAACCCAGGCTTAGTTCTCCCTGTTTCCTAGCACTCAGTACTCCACCTGGCGCACAGACAGGACTTAGTAAAGAAGAACACAAGCAAGAACGCACGAGTGGCCTTAGTTGCCTCATCTATGAAATGGAACACTTGTATGAACTCCATCTAAGGATAACTGTGAGTCAAATAGGAAATAACAGAGCAGCTTCTGGAGTCAAGACCTAAGGGGCCAAAAGCACTGTGAGGTCTACTTGATAGATGAGGAAATGGAGCTCAGAGCCCTAAGCAATGTCTCTGAACCCATTCAGTTGCTATGAGGCCCAGTTTGGATTCAAACAACATCAAGCAGTCAGACCGACATTTGCAGCTGCTGTGCCACCCCAGCCAATGGCTGGTCAGTTTCTGTTTTCCCACCGGGGCAGCGGATGTCACATGGGGTCTCGAGGATACGTCAGCCACCCTGCCTTGCCAAGCTCTGCAGCAGAACAACGTGAATAAAGTGAAACTCAAGCGAGAATTGGGAATCAGATCTGCCCCCCCCTGTCCAGGGGCAAGGAGAAGAAAGGCCTCCCAGGAGCAGAGAGGGTTTAGGAAGCCTGCCCTGTGTAAGATGCATGGTTCAGAGTGGGAGAAAGTGTAGGGACAGGGGCACAGCTGCCCGCTGGAAAGAGCCCCAGTAGTGCTCAGCAAAGTAGCAAGTATTTTCTTCTGGTAGGGATATCTGGCCTGTGCCTGACTAGTAAATAGATGTTTCTTGGAGCCCATGGCTAACATTGTTTCCCAGGCTGATAGAGACATAGAAGCCCATCCTTGGAGTTAAAAGTCCTAAATGTAAGCTGACCGCTTATGTAAGCTGACCACTTACTCTGACCACTCAGGGGCTGTGTGATCATCAGCAAACAGCTCACGTAAAGCACTGTGAACCTCTGCTTCCTCTTCCAGCAGATGGAAGTACAGCAGAGTCCTCACCTCAGGAAGCCATGGGGAGGATGGGAGGGCTCATGGGGTAAACACAGCTGGGGGCCAGCCCTACTAGCCATGCCTGTTCCCTCTACCTGGAGGCATTCTCCTATTCCCTCATGTCCACTGAGTACAATGGAAGTAGACTGAGCAGGAGAAAGGGAAAAAATAAATAAACAAAAACCAGAAGAGAAAAATCCCATCAACTCATGTCTAAACGTTACACAAATGTAAGTGACATTAGTTCCCTCTCACCCTGGGAAGGCTATAAATTGTCTGATGCCAAACGGAGCCTAATGGCCCTGGTAAATCACTGTGCTTCCTGCAACCACAGGGCAGGGAGTCTCTCGGGGGTTGTGGAGCTCGGGCTGCAGCCCTCCCTGCTCACAATCCCTGCCTTGCCATGTTATCATCTCTAGCTCCAGCAACCTTTGCTGCTCACGTGGAAAGGACGCTTGTTCTGCCATCACTGTTGTCAAACCTGGTCGGGTTTTGGTGCTCAGGTGCACCACAGCATAAATCCAGTCAGCCCGAGGAGATACTGGCTCATGTGACACAGGGACGGTTTGCTTTAATAATGACAGATGCTGTTCCTGAGTGCTCACTCTCTGCCAGGCACAAATCTGATGATCACACAAACTGTAAAGCAGTGTGATTATTATCTCCATTTTATGTAGCAAGGAGGAAGGGACTCAGAACAGAGAAGTTAAGAAACTCACGAACTAATTGGTACCAGAGCCAGGACACACATCAAGGTGACCCAACACCAGAAATAATGCCCTGGGCTACCACTCCAGGCTGTGTTTCCAGCTCCTTTCATGTGGGAAGAATTCATTTCCAGGTTGTAGGATGGGCTGCAAGGCTGGAACACTGAGCCTTAACATAGAGCCCTGAGGCCACAAACCTAATGACTTTATTGCCCAGAAAGCAAGTACAGCCTCCAATTCTAAGAGATGACTGGAAGGGAGTGTTGGGAAACTATGGAGGCACACTGTGTAGCAGCTTCATGCCACTGGGCAGAAATGGGGTCCCCAGTAGCATATCTTCCATCCTTTTTCCTTTCCTCTCTCTCCCCGTCTCTCTCTCTAAGTGAAGATTGAACCCAAGGCCTTCATACTGAGCTGCATCCCAAGCCCATTTTTACATTTTTTATTTTGAGACAGGTTCTTGTTAAATTGCTCAGGCTGGGCCTAAACTTGTAATCCTCCTATCTCAGATCATTGCGATTATAGGTGTGTACCAACAATGCCTGACTTTTCATTCGTTTTTCAAAGTAACTTGAACAACCTGAACTTTTCACATGAACTCTCTAAAAGAAAAGAAGAGAGGGATGAGGAAGAGGAAGAGGAAGAAGAAGGGGAAGGGGAAAAAGAGGAAGAGGAGGAAGAGGAGGAGGAGGAGGAGGAGGAGGAAGAAGAAGAAGAAGAAGAAGAAGAAGAAGAAGAAGAAGAAGAAGAAGAAGAAGAAGAAGAAGAAGAAGAAGAAGAAGAAGAAAAACAACATTATGCTCTGCAGGCCCAGCAAAATACGCTGGAGGCTCGTTGTGACCCTGTTGCTTTATGAAAGCACTTTTCACACAGGTTGCTGCCATTATATATTCAATGCCATTGTTCCTCCATTTCATGTATGGATAAATTGAGACTAAGAGCTTTGTACATTGCTATCCATGAGTAATACACAGGAATTACTATGAGGAAGCTTGAAGATAGCATCTTCCCCTATGTGCATCCCATACCTCCGCTTACACATGTCCTTCCTCCAGGGCTGGAGAGCTCACTCCCGTGACACCACCTGAGTCATTCTGAACCAGCTCCAGTCCTGAGGACGTCTCCCAACCTCCTGTCCATCCTACCGTGGAACTGCTCAGTTCTCTCGGCTGCCAGCGGTGAGCACAGCAGGGTTCTAAGCCAAGCTTCACCGAACATCTCCATGGCAGGAACTCAGTGTTCAGTACTTAACACACATTTTTTTTTTCACTGAATTTTTTCACTTAGAAAAGCACAGCACGTTAGTCTTCCCAATGCTCACCTGCAGCTGACATTCTGGGAGGCCAAGTAACATCCCCAAAGTCAAAGTTGGTATGGGATAGAGAGGGGATTCAGAAAAAGGTCTGCTCAGTTTCATTTCCTGCCCATCTGTCCATCTATCCATCATTCCAACAAATATTTATTGAGAACCTAGTATGTGCCAGGCAATGTTCTGGACACTGAAGGACCCAACTTTCCCCTCTACCATACCACTTCCTAACATCTTTTTGAGTCAAAAATCCTGGGGCTCCTTCTTCTGATTGTTATGTGTTCAGCTTCCAGATCATTTTCCTCTCCTGACTTGTTGGAAAGAACATGTGTCAACAACCCTATTACCCAGAATGGAAGGTGATCTTTGAGCAGAGGCTGGACAAGCATGTGGCTGGGGGTGATTCCTCCCTGACTTAGCAATCTCTCTTTTTATTGATGGAGACTATGCTCATATTGGCTTTTCTGGCTGCCTTCCCACAAGCAACTTTTCAACTGAAACCGTGAAAATTGTTTTCACAGCTGCTGCTACTAAACCATGTCTGTTCTTGGATATTAGGTTTGAAGACCTGAGAAAAATGAAACTACCCATAATATCTATACAGCCAATTTTAACATTACATAAACATTTAAAAATTTGTATTATTATTATTTGCATTTTCCAGCAAGAAATTTTGAGGCCCAGAGAGGTTAAGTGACTTATCTACAATTGTCCAGCCTATAGATTGTGGAGCTGGGATACAAGCTCATGGCCATCTGACTCCAGAGCTTTCTTCTTTCCCAAGGGGTTTCATACATGTTAAATTTTCTCTCCTTTGAACAGGACTATCGCTTTGGACTGTCTTTGATCCAATATCCTGGAGACACTTTCTGCCTTTCTTAGTGCAAAGAATGATCCGTCTAAGTCATCTGTAGTTCCCGAGCGTATCAACGCTGAGCACAGCAAACACCATTGACTGCCTAACTGGGCTTGTGGCAGAGAGTAAACAGAGTGACAGCCACAACGAAAACAAGTGTGAGAACCAGAGAGCTGATTGCAGCTGACTTGCAAGCCAAGAACTGCTGCTGACCAGAGGACTACCTTACAGTGTCCATCTATCCTGGCAGCTTGTCGCTGAGGTCCAGCAGGGACCTGTCTGGACATCCCATCAGTGTGTTTGAATGTGACTGTCTTGAACCCTCTGACCTACAGCAGGTGACACATATGCATAGCAAGAGACACCAACGAGTAACTATCATCACATCCCCCAACCTTGACTTCTAACCTCCAGACGCTCCTCTCCGGCCTGCCAGTCTCCGTGTCCTGAGTATTATCCATCACAGCTCTGCTTCGGAACCTCCCCTGATGCCCATCACCTACGGGGGAAACCCATCCTCACTCCACGCTGCCAGAGGCTCCCTGGAGTCGGCACCTGTCATTCTCAAATCACCTGCAGTAAACAAGCCTACTCTGTGGCCCCAGCACTACCGAAGTAGGTTGCAAGGATTTCTGCTCCTAAATGGTGGTTTCAGTATCCTGAGAAGTCAGGACACCTAGGAAATGCTTCCAACAATTTTATGATCTTGAAAAATCACAATGAACGTTAGCATGTTGCACATGATCCAGAGGTCCTGTCACAGAGTGATCTCTTTCATCTTAAGCCTGAATTTCTTATTTTGATACAGAATCCCTTGTCTGAATCATACCCATTAACATCCCAAGGGAAAGACTTTGGATTAGTCATCAATGTCACTAACTTCCTTCTGTTTCTTTTATGCCTTTAGGGTATTGCCTGATGCTGTAGCCTCCAACAAGCACGATCTTCTTCTTTTATCTACCTACAAAATTCTTATTAATGTTTCAAAGCCTGGCTCACCTTATAGCTCCTTTTAAAAAATTCCAGCCATGATTTTATTCTTGCTTCATTGATAGCATTGACCACAGGCCTTGCTATAAGCTGGTCTTTCTAGCTTGACTGTGAATTCCCCGAGGATAGGAACCTGGTCTAATTCTTCTCCAGAAACACCAAGTGTATGCCACAGGTCCTGGAACATTGGTCCCCAGCCACAGTGATGGTATATAATGAGCGCATGAATGAGCAAGAAAATAAATGAGCCCTGCAGGTTGGGGATGCAGTTCAGGCTGGCCCTGCCATGGGAGCCTACCAGCAAAGCCACTTATATAAGGCAATAGCTGCCACACTCAGAGAGAGTCAATGATCACTTCGAGAAGATTCAAAATAGATTCCATCCTGTGACATCACTTGACGTTGCTAGGAAACAGCTAGTTTGCTACAAGGCAGGTTGATTAACATTGCAAGGAAGACACAAACCAAGAAATGGCTGCATTTTCTCACTCTGGCCCTGTGAGCTAGTCATCAGCACACATGCATCCATTTCTTATCAAGCTTATGGGGAAAAACAAAGTTTGAAATCAGGATTGGAGAGCACATCTGGAGCATGGGTATGCCTGTGTAAGCACTGAGGCCAGAAGGGGACAGACTTAATTCCTGAGGTCTGTTTCCCTAGTCTTTCACATTGGGTCCTTGTGCATGTCAGCATAAAGAGCCTGGAGGAGACACAGCCTGATGAAACCTCGTGTCTAGAGAGAGAGAGAGAGCGTTCTAAGTGCCTAGAAAGAATTGGCTGGCTGTGTGCATGTAAGTTATTACTACAATGCACTGAGGAGCCCAGAGAACTCTCATTTTTTTTTCTACTACTTTGAGCAAATTATTTAATCTCTCTAATCTCATTACTTCCATCAGTAAAATAGAGATTATAATGCTCCCTTGATAACATTATTATGAAGATGCAGTAAATTAAGGTATGTAAAGATCCAGGCCCAATAAGGATGCAACATATTTGAGATTCTCTCCACCCTTCTGCCCTCTCTCTCTCTGGAACCATCAGGAGGAAGAGACAGCCAGGGACATGCCTGTCACTCCTGCTGGCAATCTTCCCAGGAGGCCCCCAGTTGCTGGGATTGGCCAGCGTGCACAGTGGTACTTACTCAGTCATGCCCAGCAGGATGAGACAAACCGTAATTGCCAAGGTTGAAACCTAGCCCCACTCAGGCACACAGCATGGGGCCACTTTGAGAAATCCACATTCAAGGCACAGTCTCCCCAGGCCCCAGGGAAAACTGACAGCTGAGGGAACAAGGAGGTGACCAACCACTCCTGGTTAAAACAACTGGCCTAATGTCGGCCAGGACAGCCATTGCAACAGTTGAGTTTTGTCAGTACCTGCTGGTGATCCTCACACCTCACATTTACACAGCATCTTACAATTTACCAGGGCCTTTGGAAACAGTAGTCATTTAATAAATCCTTACTGTGTGCAGAAAACCAACCTGTTATATACTTAAAAAACAAAACAAAACACATAACTGGTTGAGGCAGCCTAAGAGGAGCAGGTATAGTGTAGATGTTTCATAATGACTGCTACCAATGACACTTTCTAAGAGAAAGAGTTTCTAAGAGAAAGTGTCCCATCTAGAGCCCAGCCATGTTTTGTAACATGTGATGACGTCTTACTGTTTGTCCCATGGAGGTTCTAACCCTTGACAGTCCAGTAACTTGTGGTTCATCTGATTAGGTTCCTCTTTTGATGATCTGGAGTTGGGACTGGGGAACTGACTCTGGTAGACAGCAGAGGGGAGAAAAACCAAAAGGGAGTTAGTGAGACTTTCAGGGTGTTGAAGAAGGCCAGCGAGGTCATGATGGGTCTTTGCAAGTCAAAACTTTGGAGAGCATAATCTATAAGAAAGCAGGAGGGAGAGGAGGACAGAGTAGACCTCCAGAAAGAAGTAGAGAAGCAGGAAAGAGGCCACACAGATGCCATACTGGCCAGAAGCTCCTCATTTGGTGGTCCCATGAACCCTGCTATAATAGGGTTCTTCTTCCGGACTCCCCCAAAGATCCCCGCTACCTTATCCCTCCTACCTTAGGTCATCTTCTCTCCGAGTTAGCTTGAGTGGTTTATGTTCCATGTCATTCATGACCCTGCCCAGGAAAGGAACAAGGAAGACACCACCATCTGCACTTGGCAGGCAAAGCACCTGAGACCCAGAGAGGTACTGAGACCTGCTGGCTCTCACGGTTAGATCCAGGTCCATCCTGGCTCGTCTAGACAGATCCTCTCTCTTCATAAGACCTCCCTGCTTTTCAGGCTATGAGAAATCCTGAACTATCCACTGAGCCTCAGAGGAGAGGAGACAGTGTCAGGCAGACCTATTTGTAACAATCTACTTCTTGACCATCTCTTCCCTAGAATGTGCTGCTGAGCAGGAGGGACAGTGTCATCCTGTTTACTGCTGCATCCTCCCAGCCCAGAACAGGGTGTGCCCCAGAACAGATTCTTGAAGATGTTTGTGGGATGAATGACTAAGTCTATTAATCAGAGCCAGAACTTTCTGACCATAATGAGAACCAGTGAAGGTTGCATACCCACAAACAGCAAGAAGTGCTGCTTCATTTGGGATTCCAGATTCTCCTGGGCCACATTTTCACTTCTTCCTCCTTTGGGAATGGTTTGTAAATGACAGCTGCTCTCAGTTCAGGTTCAGTTCCCAGTCAGCACTGGGAAGTAATCCTAATCCTTGGAATGGGTGGCCTAACTACCACTCAGGTGGCAGAAGTCCAAATTCTCTCCACAGCATCTCCAGCAAGTGACCTATTCCCCTGCTCTAATTTTCCAAGGGACCTGTGGTCTTCCTTTCATCCATCCCAGGCAGCCCTGAGGGTGGAAAGTTCACTTTAAACCAACAGTTACTCCTTTCTCCAGAGCCTCAGCTCTAGACTTCAGGGCCTCACAGAAGCATGAACTATCTCACATATAGCATTTAATAAAAAAATGTTCTGGAATGTGGCACAGGAAGCTGTGAACTCTAAATTTGGTAGATGACATTGAGCCAGTCATTTGACATCCCTGAGGCCAAAAGGCCTGAAATCTTTGATCAGACCTGGGTTCAAGTCCCAGCTAAATGCTGGGGAAATGACATTCACAGAGCCTCAGTTTCCTCAGCTCTACAGGAGAATACTATCTAGCTAGGAGTCACATCTGCTTGAGGACATCTGAATATCCAAACGAGTCCTGGGCACAAGGTTGATGTGGGAGTCAGGCCCACCCTGAGGATGGACTCAGTTCATGTTGGGGTCACAGGCCCAAAGCTGAGCCTTGAAGTTGGACATGAGCTGGGCTGGAAAACCCCTCTCAACTCTCACAGCCAGTGCAGCCACAGAGCTGGTTTTCCCCAGACTTCAACTCTAGGGTCAGGACTGCAGCAGGCCACACAGGAGAGGGTTGGAGGTAGTTGTCTTCTGACATCACATTCTATGCCCCCATGAGGAAAGGACATTAGGCTCAGTGGATTCATGCTGTAGGTATCACCATACGCACATTCTGTGAACCTCAGTTTCCTTATCTACAGAGCAGGCGAGGATACCTGCTCTATCTCCATCAAGGTGTCATCATTGATCAAACTTGGGAATCGGTCAGGAAAGTCTTGGTAGAGTGACAGGTGCTGTGCCTTTGGAAAGTATCATATTGCACAGTTTGGGATCAGCCCTGTATCCTTCCTTAGGCCAAGGCCAAGGTCGGGGAACCTGTGCAGAGCCGCAGGCCTAGCACTGCTCCCTATGCTTTTGTGTGTCCCCTTCTCCTGGGTCTTGCATGTGCACAATTTTATGCCCACTTTCCAGACCAAAAAGCTGAGGTCCAGAAAGACTAAGCAACCTGATGGGTCACATGGTGGTTAAGTGACAGTTATAACCCCAGGGAAAGAGGCACAGGGGGAGAAGAAAAAGAAATGAAGGAGCCAAAAAGAGAAAATGGAAGAAGGCCAATATCAAAAAAGAAAGAAGAGAAAATAAAGGAGAGGAAAAAGAGGAAGAAAAATAAGGAGGAAGAGCAAAGAATGAGAGTAAGTTGCTCTGTGTTGGGGACACTTTGGGGATACTGACAAGCTGTGCCCACTGTTGGGCATAAGATGCACAAGGAGAGGCCCTCCAGGCCTGAGGAGGGGCCACAGGCAGCAGCATGAGTGAGTGGTCAGCAGAGACGTTGAGCTGAGCTACAAAAGCCTCTGCCAGGGTGGCAGAAAAAAGAAAAAAAAAAAAATTAAAAGGGACTTCCTCGGGTTTTAGAAATTGCTGAAATACAGAGGCCGCAATGGAAGATAAAGTGTCCTACAAAGGGAGCTCCAAATGGAATCAATTTCCCTGGGCTGACTTTTATGTCCTATTATAAGAAATAGAAAAATTATTTCTGTGGGAATGTCGCTTTGCCTGTCTACCTCTGCTGAAGATATGGAGGAAGAAAATGGCTACCCATTTATGGGCATCAGGTCTGGTCCTCCATCCCTGTGGTAGGTCCTCTGCTCGGTGGCTCGGGAGCCTGGAGAGGTGGGGGTTTGGGGTGGGGATGGAAGGACTCTTCTGCAAGAGTTTTGGAGCTGAGGGGAAGGCGCAAAATGGCAACAACTGTGACAGCCCCAGGGGCCACCAGCTCTTGATGGCCAGACAGACACAGGACCAGACTGCAACATGATACCCTTGAGGCTGGCTAGACTGGGCCAGTGTGGAATGCTAGGATTCTCTGAACCGGATGCCACACCGCAGAGGACTCTAGCAGCTGCTGCCATACCACACACATTCATTCCTA
This sequence comes from Erethizon dorsatum, assembly GCA_028451465.1. Taxonomy (NCBI): domain Eukaryota; kingdom Metazoa; phylum Chordata; class Mammalia; order Rodentia; family Erethizontidae; genus Erethizon; species Erethizon dorsatum. The sequence goes on along the minus strand of CM051827.1, from coordinate 49,795,798 downwards.
ATGTCTTTGCATAAAGGCCTTTCCACCCGTCATTCTACTCCCACACTCATGCTCTCCCATCACCATGAACTTCTCACCTTGCCCCACCCACAGGGGGCTTTCCTTCCAGGCCCTAGTGCCTTTGCTCTGTCTGGAGTGCCATCTCCTGCATGCCAACCTGGTAAACTCCTACTTACTCTTCAGGAGCCAGATGAAATTATTTGCCTTCTTAGGAAGCCATCTCTGATCTCCATAATGACCCACCAGAAAATGCCCATATCCCAATCCACAAAACCTTGGGCTATATTCCCTTACACAGCAGAAGGGGCTGACAGAAGGATCTTGACATGGGGAGACTATCTAGGCAAGCCCACTATAATCACAAGCGTTCTTAAGACCAAGGAAGAGCAAGGCAGTCTCTGCGCAGTCTCTAGGAGCTGACAGATGAGGAAATGGATTCTTTTTTTGGTGTTTCTGAAAGGAACAAGTCCTGCCAACACTTTAACCCCAGTGAGATTGATTTTGGACTTCTGACTTCTGGAACTATAAGAGAATAGATTTGTATTGTTTAAAGGCGCTCAGTTTGTGATCATGTGTCACAGCAGCGATAAGAAATGAATACATACAGATGCACTTCCTTCTCGCTCCCCTGGGCTCCCTGGAACTCCACACTCACACTGTAGCTTCACAGGACTCATTGTTAAATGCCATGTGCCAGTCCTATCCTAAGCACCCCACATGTATTAATGCCCCTAATCTTACTGCAGTGCTGCTGGGCAGGCACTATTACTCCATTTTACAGATGAGAAAGCTAAAGCCCAAGAGAGATTAAGCAATTTGCCAAAAGAAAGTTGCATGGGTGCTGTGTGATAGACCTTGAACTTAGACCCAGGACATACTATATGGTCACATATGTTTAAGTGTTAGTCTCTTCCACCAGAAAGAAGGGTCACAGATCACAGGGTAGATGTTGGATTGTCTTTTCATCTCCAGTCTCTGGCCCAGGCCTGTCTTACTTGAGCTCCAACAACTGAGAGTTAGTAAACATCTGAACTGGGGCTTTCCTGATCATAGGAAAGTAAGTCAAGACTTATGATACTCAGTGAACTCTATTATATGAAGGATATAAGAAATGGAATGTCTGCCCTCGCAATCTTCAATGTCTAAAAACTTAGGTTATTTGCAACAATAACACCAAGCATTTTATTTTACATTTCCTGGGCTTTCCTTGTGGGTGGTGTTGCAAAGTGGATTAAGTCTAGGATTTAAAAGTTCAGATGCCTGTAAGTTCCTACAAGTATATTTCATTAAACCTCAATTTCCTCATCTGTACAGTGGATGCTGCCTTTAAAAGAGGCACTGGTGGGGCATGAGAATGTGCACACAAAGCCCTGGGCTCTGAGTAACATCCATGTCCTCCCTAGGCCTCACAATCAAGCTGCACAACACACTGGACAGGTGGTCTTACCACTGAGGAGGAAACTAAGGCCCCCCTGGCTGCTGTAGCACCCATTGTAAGGTATTGGGCTACCTCTTCTAAGTACCATAGGGGACTGTCCAAGCTAGGTGCTACCAGAACACACATGTGGGATGAAGCAATTCCCAGAAAAGCCATCTCCTGGCTGCCAAAGTAGTTGTGGCTTTGATGGACCATGGCGAGAAGAAGACTTTGGAATGCACAAGGGTGGGGCAAAGGCACAGAGGAGAGAAAGCTCCACGGGGAAGAGAAGGGTCTGGGAACATGGGACCATGGGCTTTGTGGCAAAGGCCACAGGGCCAAATAAGATCTGGGATCTGGATTAGAGTGGGCAGGAGGAAGTACAGAGAGAGGGAGAGAGGGAGCCAGGGGGTTGGAGGGCAAACCATGGGGTACCTGGAATTGAGGAGCTGCCTGGCCTCTCAGTCACTTGTATGACTGGGAGCTGAGAGGCCAGGGGCCTCCCAGCCACGTGTCTTGGCCAGGGGCTCTCAGCCTTCACTATACAGAAGAGTCACTTGGGAAGTTTTAAACTCAATGCTATGGCTGCACTCCAAACCAACGAACTCAGAGCATCCAAGAGTGGAACCCATGGCATTTGTCAACACTCCCCAGGTGGTCACAAAGTATAGGCAGCACTCTGCTTTGGGCCTCGGATCCAGGGCCAGCACACCAGCCTGGAGTCATCCATACTGCAATTTGGCAAATTACCTTCAGTCATTCCCAGTACTGCTGCAATGCTTCCCACCTCCCTGCCTGTGCCCCTCAAACCCTGCAGCTTTGCATGAACATGATACTTTCCTTCCTGTCCTTGGCCTGAACTGGGGCCCTGGGGGGTGTTTGGGCAGAGTTTCAGGATAAGGTTCCATTGGCCTCATTTCCCTACCCAGCCAGATTGAGTCGCAGGGGTTCAGAGGCCCTGTCTGAGGCTCTGAGGACTTGGTACTGCCGGCTCACCATAAGCATCATGAAGCTTGCTTCTCTGTAACCCACCCCTAGCATGAATGGCTTGGGGACAAGGGACGGGAATGGGGGAATAGGGCAGCTTCCTCTTACTGGTCCCTGGAGAAAGTAGGAAAGATTTACTTAGCATTTGCTCTGTGTGTAGCACTGGTGTAGGTGCTTTATATGAATGCTAGTCAATTTTGCCCTGCGATTCCAGTTTTACAAATGAGAACACAGAGGCACAGGGAAGTGTAGTAATTTGGCTCATCGTCACAAATGGGAGAGTTTAGAGCTGGGTCTCACACCCAGGTCTACTGACTTCAGAGCTTGAGCTTTACCTCTGGGGATCTCAATTTCTCACCAGTAAAATGGGGATGACAAATAATTCCTCTTGAGCATTAAATTTAGCATGGTAAGTGATGTAAAGCAGCTAGTAGGGTATGTCGAATTCAAATGCTTCTAATTCATCTCATTCAGCATTTTAAAAATGGACTCCATACTAAAGTTCAGGTAGTGTGGCTAAGTTTGAAAGAGAAAGAAAATGAATTAAGACCATCATTTTGCTCATCTCTACCTTGATTTTTTCCCATGCTCTCAGAAAATCTAATGAGCTTGTTACCAATGCTAATTAGCTCTTGACCTGGAACTCAATCAACAAGATGTCCAAGGTCACCATCTGGGGTCCTTTGAGAAAGGTGAGAGGTGAGGTAGAGCAGTTTCCCCAGACTCAGACGTGGTTGGCTGAGCCCAGGCTTGCCAGGTGGGCAATTGCTCAGCGGGCACAAAGAACACAGAGAAGGGCTTCAGGATCCTGCACACTTCCCAGCGCCATTCACAGAGATGCCGCTTTCAGTATTTCTTCTTGTTTTTCTCCAGTTTTAAAGCTTTCTATCAATGAGGTATCCCAGGTCCCACACAAGGAAATGTACCATGAGCCAGGGGCTGAGGGAAGACATGTGTCTTCCTGTGGGCTGGGGAGATGAGTTCAGGAAGCCAGAGAATGGAGTCTGAGCTGGGTACACATTTGCTGTCTGAGCAGAGAGAAACAGCTGAAGGGAGAGCCAGGGAATAAGATCCAGGCCTGTGGGCAGCTCTCGACTCGTGCTGCTGCCCCAGCTAAGGCGGTTAGAGCTCTGGAACTTTCAGGCACAGGACTTATGGGACCCACAGGAAGGGCCTGAAAGGCCCTGGCCATGGTGGACTGGCATGGGAAACTTTGAAAATGAAACTTCTCTTTGACAAGCATTCAAGAAAGCAGAGCCCTTTGAAGAGTCCCAGAATCCTTCTGTACCTTCTCCCATTTACCTTGGTCCTTCCCTTTGGCCCTTCCAGAAGGGCAAGTTCATTTTACTAAGAAAACTCAGCAGCCCAAGGCAGGAAGCAGAGTACGCATGCTCCCTTCCCAATTCTACCAAAATTTTCTCCCTAAATTACCAAGACAAATATTTCAGGAAACTGCACTTGGCTGGAATGGCTAGGTAATTCATTTTATTTACCGTCTAAATGCACTTGAGAGCTGAGATAGATTCATCCACATTGCTGCTTCTTAGTCAGATGCGATTCACAGCAGAAATCACTGCCATCCAAAGCTTCCATAACTTCCAAAGGGTAATGGATTTTTTTCAGCTCATCTTTCTTCCCTGCTCATATTTGCTTGAGGATTCCAAATGGATTCTATTTACTGTAATTACTGTTCTAACTGCAGCTCACTTGCAATGCATCAGGTTAATGCTAACAAGATACCCAACTGATGCTGGTAATGTGTATTCATTGTTCAAACTCTTTACCCACCCCCTTTGGTGTTGTCTCAATTCTATTTTCCAAACCCAAAGGGGAGGGAGCAAAGCCAAGTAACACGGGTGTTTTTTCTTTGTTTCATTCTTCTTGAATGCCATGGGCTTTTTTCTCAATGGATGTTCATTGTTATTGGGTTTTCCTATTCCTGTATTTGCATGGAGTTACTACAAATGTTATGCTTTGCATAAATACTGATTTACATGCTTATCTCCTCTCAAATTTTTCATGCTATTATTGTTGTTACATTCCATATTATTGTTATTTGATTATAAATAATAAGAATTCAGATCAACAAAGTCCTGACAATTTCTAAGGCACATTTCTCCTGTTATGTCTATAATAAGAAGAAAAATAATAGTCCAGTGTGGTGGATTAACTAATGGTCAACTAGTAACACCTAGCTGAACAGTGTCAGCATGATTCTGGGTGTGGAAGGCCTACGTGAGGATTGTTGGCAACAGCATAAAAGGAGAACTGGAGGGAAAGATGGTGTGCTGTTGATTTTCCTGGAGAAGCTTGTCATGGTTTTCCTGAAATGAACTCAGTTCTCTTCATTGGAGGAGCTTGGGTTCTCGCTGTCACTGAGGATGGCTGCGGTTCTCTTCAGGGGAGCTCTGGTCCTTGAGTGTCGCTTCCTGGCTCCAGTGCAGATTCCTCAGCCTGCTGGCACAGATCCTTCATCCTGCTGGCGCAGACTTTCTAGCTTCCACCACTGACCTTTGGCCTTCCCAGTGCAGATCCTTGATGCAGACTTGCATGAGACATTGTTGTGGGCTCTGGGCCTCCAGCTGGACTCGTGTAGGACATTGCCATGGGATCCAGACCCTCAGCTGGATTCTTTTGGTCTCTAGTGTGTGGACAGATCTCCTGCACTCTTCTGCATTTGACTTTTTGGGTGCATATTATAAAATAATCCTATTAATTATGTGTGCTATATTAAATCTATTCCCTTGCAAACCTTGCCTACAACATCCAGTATATCAAGAGTCTTCATCTTCTAACCACTAGGTAGTTTTATATTCATAATGCGAATGTATGGAAAAAACACACACTTCATAGGGGGAAAGAATGAGGTTCAAAGTCTTGCTTCACCGCTTATTTGAGTTCAGGTGCGTTTATCCATCTGAACTTCAGTTTCCTACTCTACAAAATGATAAACTTAATACCTGCTTCACGTGTTTCTGAGAAGTTTCTTGCAAATAGTCAGTACTTAATAAATTATCTCCATTAGTATATCTTATCAATAATTCCACTCAGGGAGCCTAATTGTAAGAACCATGGCAAGCATACCACTAGTCTGACTGTACTTTTACGGGACCTATTTTAGGACTTCCAAATGGACTAATTGAGCTGGAAGGGGTTTCTAAATGAGACTCTTACTATTCAAAATAAGGCTCAAAAACCACCAGCAGCAGCATCTGGGAACTTAATGAAATGCAGACTATTTGGTCCTTCCCCAGGGGGAAAAAGTCTATAACATGAGTCCATGAAGTTGACAGAAAAACAGATTGTTTCTCCAGAGCATCCTAGCCACCTGGTCTCAGTCTGAAGGACATAAGAGAAGCCAAGAAGAGACATTCCCAAAGAAAACCCCAATGTCCATTCTAGCTTATTCCATTATGCAAGCAGCTGTAATCCCCCAGAGAACATTTTACCCTCCTCCCCACAGTGATGATCATTCAGCATGATGAAAACAAACGCCATGTGTTGATTCAGGTGGTAAGAGTCTGAGACACACAGCTTTGATGTTGTCAGCCAATTGCCTTCAAACTCTGAGTAAGTCTCTTCTTTCTACCTAGGTTACTTCATCTACAAAAAGGATAACTATACCTACCTCCAGGGGGTTTTAAGTATTAATGCAGAAATATGCCTAGCGTGATGTCTGGCATACCATGGGCTCTCAACTCTAGCTGTAGCAGGAGTAGCCTTAATAATAGTCATAATGTGTGTGCATGGCTTTGGGGTGGGGGTTGGAGCAGCTGCAGCTGTTATCTTCACCTCTGCAGAAAGAGCTCCATGTTCCTGTCCCAGTGCCAAATTCTTGCACTCGGTCACCTGCTGTCTTCAGGGGAAGGCAACAGACAACTAGAGTTGGAATAGCACAGTTCTGCTTCACTTCCCATCTCCTGGTGGTTTCTTCGGAAACCCACTTAACCCCCAACTATCACATTCTGCTCATCTGTCAAACTGACCTACTATTTCCTATGACTACTTCAGGGCCAAGTGAAGAGCTCATCAAATGAAGCATCTGAAAGTGATTTGTGACCACACACCCATACAGTATTGACTGGATAAATGAAAAACACCCTTGAGATCCATGCTGCCCTACAGGATCCGTGCCACACTGCCATGATACTCTCTGTTTTCTTCTGTTTCATCTCACCTCTTGCTCTCCCCTTGCCACCCAACCACCTACCTTGCAGGGGCTTCCACTGCTGCATAAGTCCCTGCAATCTCTATTCTGGGTTTCACTCGCTCCCCCTTGAAACCAATTTGCAGATCCCTGGAGGTGAATCTTACTTGCAAACTGTCCTTCCTCCTCCAAAATCAGAGGTAGCATTATCAAGGGTTGGGGTGGTTGCTTTAGTCTCTACATACTTTCCATTAATCCCCAACACCCCCAAATAAAAATGCATCTCAGATCTAAAATGTGTCTGCTATGCAAATGAAGTCTCCAGACAAATCCTCCAGCCCTTTTACCCCCATTTCCCCTCAGGCCCCCACCACGATGTCTTTCTGCTAGTCCTGCAGAAAACTTCTAGACCCACCTTGTGCCAAATCCTTGTGGCTTCCTCTCCATCTTTCGAAAAATCATTTAAGGACCTCTAATATGCCCAGGGCTGAGAACAAGGACACAGGGCTGACTAACTCACTTTTTCCTCCTGAACTCCAGACTCACTGACTTTGTGGTCTTGTGGCCTATGGAGGGAGCAGCATCTCCCCACAGGAGGACTTCAGTTTCATGGCTCATCAGTACCACATTCCTTGCAGGTAGGGCCTGCGGACAGCCCCACTTCCTGGACATCTGTGTGACTTTTGGCAAGCTGCTCCTCAGCTCCTGAGACCTTGTGGTTCACTCAGCTTCCATCTCCCTATCTGCAAAAAGAGGAACAGCTCTCTCTGGATTTTTGTGGAGTTTAAATGTGGTGAAACATGTGCAAAGCAGTTGGCAAATGTGACATAGATCAGGTATTTAATTACTCCTCTTCATTTCTCTGGACAAGATCTCCAGGGACCCCATCTTCCCAAAATATCAGGCCAAAGCCACTTTTTGAGTTTTTATAATGAACCATAGTCCTCAGTCTTTACTGAGTCTTACATCAGTCTTTACTGAATATTACATATTCACTTATGTAATATGCTCTGGTACAAGGCTGCATACTGAGGACGTAGTGGTGAACAATACTGTCATGGTCTCTGAGTTCATAGCAGCAGCACTCTGACAGCAAAGGCTGTCTCCCAAAACGCCCTTCCAAACTGGCAGAATCTCCTCCGCTGGTACCTGGGATCAAAGCTGAGGAATCATACAGGATGCTTCAGAATCAGAACAAAGGGCCAGCTAATGATAGAAGTTAAACCTTGGTTTTGTCATATGCTAGCTATGGTACTTTTATAGACTGAAAAGTGTTTGGATCATAAGGAATATAACTTTACTAGTGGATTAATCCATCTATGAATTCATAATTTGGTTGGGAGTTCATGGAAATTTAGAAAGTCAGGCCTTGTTGAAGGGATTGGGTCATGTGGGCATGACCCTGGGATCTAGGTCTTGTCCCAGCCATTTCTGTCTCTGTCTCTCTGTCTGTCTCTCCATCTGTCTCTGTCTCTGTCTGTCTCTGCTTTTGGCAGCCATGAGGTGAGCTGTTTTGTTCCACCACATGTTCGATAAACAACCTCACCACAGACCTAGAAACAATGGAACCAGCTGACCACCATGGACTAAAACCTATGAAACCATGAGCCAAAATAAACCTTTCTGTCTTGAAATTGTTTTTCGAAGGTATTTTGTCACAAGAATGGAGAGCTGACTAACAGAGCCCAAGCTAATACAGTGATCTTGTCTTCTGTCTGTTTTCTCACCGAGAAAATGGGAATGAGTGACCCTATCATGGTCAAAATGAGGGTTGAGGAAACAATACATAGAAAACACTTATCACAGGGAGTTGCTCAGTACATGGTAAACACTAGCCCCATGTGCCCAACTGGAAATGCCTATCAGCACAATGAAGGTGGGAGGGATGTGTCAAGCCCTCAATGTGTGGAAGAAATGAGGCTTACTGGAGAATCACACAGAGAGAGAGACTCTGCCCTGGGGTGTCTGACTGCTCCACTGCTTGGGGAAAGGCTCACCCTCCCTCCTCAGTATTCTCCTCTCATCTCTGACACTTCACATGCCCACTGGAAACTGTCACCTCTCTCATGTGCTGAGCGGCTCCCATGTGAGGTTGCTAGGAGATGTGGAGCCATTGCTGAATTCCACACCTGGAAATTCTCTTAAAATAGGTTGTCAGGATTCTTCTCTTTGAAGAAAACCCAAATAGAAAAAAAATTATCGCCAATGTGTGCACTGAAAAACTGTAGGAGGAGTCAAAATGGGGCTAAGCGTGCAACACATTTATTATAAAAGCCCAACACTCCATCAGTGTTGCCCTTTGTGGTTTGCAAAGCACGTTTCTGCAGATTATTGAGTCCCTGCACCCATTTACTCACAGACATACATTTAGCACTTGCCTTGTACCAGGTACCACCCCAGGAGCCAGGGGCTTAGTGGTGAATAAGACAGGCACAAAACCCTGCCTTCAGAGGGTTTATGTTCTACTAGGGAGACACACCATTAATTCATCAATACAATGTTTTGGGATATGGGCAAGTGTTATGAGAAAACAAAGCTGAGGAAGGGGAGAGGGAGTTGGGGGAATTGTTTTCAGTAGCCAGGAAAGTGTTCCCCGGCATACTTTCTGGGCAGGGATTACCCATAGGGCTGAATGAATGATGACAGCCTCACGTTATAGACATGGAAACACAACCCAGATGTACACGGGTGGGGCATGTTCTCTCTATAGTAGCCTGTGACAATATCAAGTCTCCAGTCTGCATGTAGAAAGCCAGACCCAGAGAAAAGGCAAACTTGGTGTACATGGGGATCAAGCTCCCATGACCCAAGTAATGGCACCACCCATCTGCTATCACTCAACGTGTGACTGAACCTGGGCTAGGGAGATGGAGCGGACATAGCACCTATCCTCAGCAAGCTTCCAGATTAGTCTGGATGTGAGACAAATTCACATGTAACTGTGCTTTATGACAGAAAGCACATACCTACCCCAGGCCTTCTAAATAGGGCTCCAACTCTAGCAGAAGGAAAACTTTCTAAGCCAGGTGTGGTGGTGTATGCCTCTCTAATCCCAGGTATTTGGGAGACTGAGGCACGAGAATTCAAGCTCAAGGCCAGCCTGCACACTATAACAAGATCCTTATTAAAGAAAAACAAAAAGCTTTCTGACATCCTGGATCAACAAACATGAATTAGATGCTGACTGCAGGGGGCCCCTGCTAGGGATCACCTGTGTCCTCACTACCTAGTCCTCTCAAGGCAAACATCTGGCTAGTCACCTTTCCTACCCACTTCTCCATGCCATCGGTGTCTCTTACTTAGAATCCGCTTTAGCCTTCTGACTTCTGCCTCCGCCTGCACCCCCGGTGACTACATCCTTTCAGGGTGTTCTCAGTCCAGCATCTAAATGATCCTGTTAAGAAACTGATCATATCTTTCCTCTACTCAGAATCTCTCAATGGTTTCAACACATTGAGAATAGAAGCTAAATCCTCCCACTGGCCATGATACTCTCTCTACCCCTGAACCCCTCGGCCCTCGTTATCTTCTTGTGCCCCTCCAGCCACTGGTACCTCCTCACCCTCTTTCCAGAGGCAGGCCAGGACACACCTCAGCGCCGTCACACCTGCTGTTCTCTTGGTCTGGAATACCTTTCCTGCAGGTATTTACGTGATTTGTTTCCTGATCTCCTTTATGTTTTTGTTCAAATGTCATCTTACTTGTGCCCTTCACCTGTTCTCTTCCCAACATTCCTTATCCCTTACTTCTCTCCCTATCATTTCTCACCTTCTCATATCACTCTCTTGCCTTCCCTTATTGGAATGCAACCTCCACTAGGGCAGAGATTTTTGTGTGATTTGTTTAGCACCAAGCAGTATAAGTTGTTTAATAAGTATCTGTGGAATAAATGAGTATCCAGCCAAATAATTGTCCCACTCCTAAAGTTATTTCTCCTGGGACCGCTATTTTTTCCTGTTGGTGACATAATCTTCTATACATGGCTCAGTATCATTGCTTCAAGCATTGCTTGGAGCTGAGGAGGTGGACAGGCCCTGCCTGGGTGCCATGGAAACAAAGTAAAACCTGGGACATAGGTCTAATTCTCCCTTTTCCCACTCTCCCTCAAATCCAAACTAACCCTCAGTTTTCTGATCTGCAAAATCAATAAAATAACAGCTATATCATCAAATGAAATGCGGTAACATATATAAAGGGTCCAGGCAGCATGTGTGCCACATAGTAGGTGCCTAAGAAAAGAAACCATTCCGCTGACACAGAATTCCGCAGTTTTGTTCCTGACTATCTCCAGAGCAAGTCAGCATCTGTTCCCACCCTGCCCCACTCAGATCACTGAGGAGGCCAGAAGGAGCAGTGCCAGGAGAGCACTGCGTGGTAAGAAGAAAGGCATATGCTTTGGTTTGGGCTGAATGCCTGACCAAGTTGCCAGTCCCGTGCAGGATGGTAAGCCCATCCTCCTGCAGAGCCCAGAGCCCCTGGACACCACAGACCCAAGAGGGACCCCCTCCTCTGCTCCATCACACCAAGCCCCCACCCAATGGGCCTGCTCTCTGCAAGTGGACTCCTCACGCCCTGCACCGATGACATCAGTGGGAACAGAGAGAGCAATGGAGCGTGACTGTCTGCAGCTAATTGATTTGTTCATGATGCTGACAGAAGGACATGCATGGCCCCTAGGGAAAATTAAGAGCGGGACACTTTGGGAAGGCAGGGTATAGGGAAATTCTGGCCTTGCTCTCTCTGCTGGCCAGCTGTAGAGTACTGCAGTGACCTGCAGTCTAGACTCTGAGTTTCCTCCAAGGGAGAGAGAATAATGAAGGGAGAAAGGGAGCAAGAGGGAGAAACAGGGACACAACAAATCAAAGCTTCTTTGCATGTTCTATGCACCAGGTCCAAGTTCTCTCTCTTTAAGAAGCAGGAAAGGAAAGGGGAGTATGAGGGAAGGAGAGGTGGACCCCAGAGAGGCAGGGACAGGAAAATGACAGCGATATGGGGAGATGAGCACTTAGCCTGGCCAGGGTGGTACGTAGGAACAAGATTGACTCTGAAATGTCGCGGCACACTTGTCTGCCAGTTAGGAACAAGGGATAGGGGAACAATCTGGGGCTCCTTGGGATTTAAATACTTTCACCTTACAGGATAGGAAAACAAAACTTAGTTGGCAGGCACAAGGATGAGCAATGCCCACTGAGGGCAGGATGAAGGAGTGAGCGTGGTGGGCACATATTGCCTCCCGGGCTGGATTATCTTTGACTTTCCGTGACCTCATGTTTCAGTTTAGTTTGGCTTAAATTTGTTTTCTTTGAGGGTATTCCTTCCCTCCAAATCTATATGATCAACCCCAGGGAAGCCCCCGTTTCTGGTTGTGAGTATCTGCATTCTGATGGTCAAGTCCGGGAAGGTTTTCTGACCTTAGCGATCTCATTTGTTGACCAACTTCTAATGTGGTTATTGGATGGGAAAAAATCATCTTTGCCTTGAACCTGACAAACCAGATTCAGCGAATTGCTTTGACTTCCTAGGCCTCATCTGTCACTCCACAAAGGTGCCATCCTGGAACCGTGAAAATCTCTAATGCATCATGGTTTATAAATGAGTCTGACATGCTGCCTGGCACTTGAAAAACACTTATAATCAATCAGGCAAATCAGAAAAGCTGTAAAAATAGCTTATAGCTTATGCACCCACTGCCAAGAAAAGCTACAAAGGATATAATCGTGATCAACCAGCCAGAGATGTGCAATTAAAATAAAAGAACCAGAAAAAAAAAAGTGTTCATGGCAGGTCAGCATACTCAAGTCTGTGGTCCAACTCCAGCTAGGCAGTTTTGCAAATAAAGTTTTATTGGCACATAGCCATGCCCATTTGCTTCAGTGTATGGCTGCTTCTCAATATAAGGCAGAATTGAATAGTTGTGACAGAAAGTGTATGACCTGCCAAAGTGATAAGATTTCCTATCTGAGTCTTTACAGAAGTTTGTCAATTTCTGAGACAAAACACAAACTCACTACTTTTTGTCCCCAGAGGCTAAATGCAGAGTCTGCTATTTATGTTTTGTATTACCTGTTTTTTTTTTCTTTTCTTTTTCTTTCTTTTCCTTTTTTTCTTTTTTTTCACTTGCAAAGTGGGCTTATAATCACTATCTCCCAAATTGGGAATTAGGTTCAAAAAATAAAAACTAGATAAAAGCACTTTACACCCTGTCTGGTATATAGTAAGCTCTTGTTGATGACATCTTTGTATTGCTGACATTGTTTTCACAGATGCTATTTCCAGGACACAGAGACATACATTCAGGGAAGGCAGCATCCTGATAAATGTGTCCCAGAGAACTGTGAAGTAAGGTGAGAGAAATTAACTTTAGTGAGTGGCCCTCTATGGCAGCTTCATGTTATTTCATTTCTTTGATTCTCATAAGGACTTGGTGCCATTTCACCAGGGAGGATATCAAGGCTCAGAGAGGTCAAGAGAAGTTACAAAGAGCCAAAGAATGTAAGCCTGTATTTGTCTACTTCGAAGCTCAAATTCATATTGTTTTCTACTTTAAAATAATGTGGTTGAAGGTGCCTGGTGATGTTTTACTTAGAAATGGGAGAATCAGTGGTGACAGAGTAGCCTCCTTCCAAACAAGGGTTCCCACAGACAAAAGAGACCTGATTCAGAGACCTTCAGAGGATAAAACTGGAGCTATCCATCCATTCCTTTTCTGATTACATGTGCTGAAAAATGAAGTTTCAAGGACACATGATAATTCTCCATATGACATATTCAAAGAAACCTGAAAACAATTAAAGGGACAACAAAGAATTGGAAATCCAAAAGGTTTAAGTCTCCTAAAGATAAACTGGTCTGAATAAAATAAAATTCTCTAATATTTTATGCAGAGTATTTGTGGCTCATAAAGAATTTCATATATATGACTTTGATGGTTGCAAAAGTTATGTGAGGAAGAGAAGACACATGTTAGAGCCTCCCCCTTTATAGAAAAAGGAAAACTGAGATCTAGAAAATTAAGTGCCTTAGACAAAATCATGCAGCTAGCTGGCTCTCATCAGAGCTATGTCTCACACTGACATATGAGACCAGAGTGACAAATCACGAGACCACAGTGGAACAAATTTATATAGTTGAGTGTTTGTCAAGATGAGAAATGAAAATTACTCTGATGCTTTTAGCAGCCAGAATCAAAAACTTAAGGGGGGGATACATTTTCTGTGCCAGGGGTTTGAGGGGCCTAAGGCAGATCCTGTCTCAGCTTCCTTAGATCTATAGCTTCAGGCCCACAGAATCACCCAGCGCAGTGGTGCTGTGAGCTGGCTGGCAGAGTCTTATCAGCGATTGGGGCATCGGGACAAGGTGAATGCAAGGTGTCATTGCCCATCAGTGGGTCTGTGTCATGCATCTGATCATGGCTCTAAAAAGAGGACTGAGGACCCCCCCACAAATATACTTTGTATAAACCTCTTCTATAAGAGTGCAGGTTAGTGGTTATAAGGAGTTTGGGATTCAAATCCTCATAAGTACTTTGGTAGCCTTAGGCAAGTGACAGCCTACCCCTACCCTCAAGTTTTTCATCTCCTAAAGAGGAATCATAACTGTCCCCACCCTTTGGCTGGTTGTAAGAATCAAACCGAGAACATTCATTCATGGGAAATATCTGTCCCGATGCCGGAAGCAGAGTCCAGCAGTCTCAGAAAAAGACACCTCTGGGGGGCTCTGCCGCTAACCTGACTCTCCTCACTATCCGACCCTCGTTAAGCCACATAAGTCCTCTGAGCTTTAGTCTTCTCCCCTCTAAGATGGAAATAATAAGCCCTGTCTACCTTTCTAGTGGAGCCATTAGGAGGCTGGAATGAGATAATAGGTGCGGCAGGGCTTTGTAAACATTAAAGTGGTGCTCACGAATGAGTCAAGGTCATTATTACCATCATCACTACTGTCAGCCCTCTGTGATGGAAGTGTTATTGTGGCGGGTAAGGAAGTAATCGGCAGAACCGTTCCCATTCATTTTTGTCTCTAATAGAACAATGCCTTTTTATCGTATTTATTTATTTGGCTTTTGTTTCATGACCTGGTGTTTGCTCTCCCCAGTCTTCTCCACATTCCACAACCCTAATGGATATTGTAGTGTAATTAGATTTATCATTTTTTAATGTCTATTTTTTTCCAGGAAGAGAATCTCCTTTCGTGACATCAGCGTGCTTCTCAGGGGAGCAGGGTAAGGATCCCCACATTGCAGAACTAAAAAGCTGCCCTAGGCCGCAGGCAGAGGCCTTCTTTCCTTCCTGTTCCCTGTCACCTCACCAACAGGCCACGAGACAGAAGAGACAGCAGAGGAGATGCCACTTCACACTTTTTAGGTGTCCCCAAAGATGCTCATGTTGTAGATTTGGTTCAGAATACTTCTTTTCTGAGGCCACTTTCATAGCTGGCTCTGACATCAGCCTAATTTGAGAGATGTACATAATAAGCACTAGTGTGACCTGCAGATAATCCCAGTCAGGCCCTTCTCAATTCCCCAGGGTTCTCTTCTATTCTTAACTGGAATTCCTCCTCCACTGAATTAATAGGATCCAGGGCTATGTGAGTGCTTCTTCATCAAGAGTCTTGCCTTGAACATGTTAGGTACCCCATCCTGACCACAACCTACTGACTTAGCAGATCCTGAAGCATTTTCATGAGGGAAACTGTGAACAGCCACGTCACTGTAGGTAAAGCATCAAGTGCTTCCCCTGTATAGAAGGTACTCAATTATTTCAAGAACAATCACTTTGCATCCAGTCCTTCCATCAATAAGAAAGAAAGAGGGGGGAAATAAGTATAACTGGTGACCATTTATTTTTGGTTAAATTTATGCCTCAGGCAAATAACTTCTAAATTAGTTTGCCCATTTCTACCAACAACTGTAGATTTAGATGTCATCCGAGTGCAGCATGTACTTATGTAAATAAACTTTGTGAGACACCATAAGAATGCTCAATTCCTGGAATCTCAAAGTAGCTCAAGTATATCACTCTGCATCAGGTTAACTGAGAGATGGGAATAGACTAAATGCAATGGAAATGCTTCCATTTTGAAATGTTAACACAGTAATTACTGTGTCCTGATCCTTATTTACCATGATCTGGGCCACCTCCAGAAACATCACTCCTTTACATCCCTCTTCTGACACTTTTGGGCACTCGTAAAATCAGGACTGTAACACCAGCAGTCCTGCTAGATGAGAAATCTCCCCAAATACCCTGTAATTATTAGCTCTTCATTCGCTTTGCAAACTAAAACCCCACAACATGGGCAGGAAATTTCAGGAAATTAAACGATTGATATTTTTAAAATGACCTTTAGCACAGTAGTAGCTGAATAAATGCCAGTATTACATCCTGTTGCTCAGAGGCATGGAAAGCCATGATTCTTGGGCATCCTGAGAGGTGATGGTCTTCCCTGAGGTAGCTCTAGGCCAAAGAGGCAGGAAACTGTGGTCAGGGCTAGGGACTTTATGGACCAGGAGCAGAGGCAGGAAGCTCTGTCAGTCACCCATGAGCCTGATGAAAAATGCTTATGTCACCAAGTAGGGCAAGCAGGACACAAACTGTACATACAGGAGAATGAAATTACACATTTATAAAGAGTGCCATTCAAAAGACTGATGTCCGTGGTGAGTCTAGGAGTTCATGAATGTCTGCCTCCTTCCTTCTTTCCTTCCTTCCTTCCATCCTTCCTTCCTTCCTTCCTTCCTCCCTCCCTTCCTCCCTCCTTCCATCCCTCCCTCCTTTTCCTCTCTTCCTTTTCCCCCCTCCCTTCCCACTTTCCTTCCTTCCTTCCTTTCTTCCCTCCCTCCTTCCCAATTTCCTTTCTCTCTTTCCCTCCAGTCATTCAATAAACACTAACTGAACATCCAGATACTGCTAAATACTGATGATCGTGTAGTAGAAACAAAAACACATTTATATTTCACTGTTCTTTTAAGTTTTTTTTTTTTTTTGTGGGTACCGGGGGTCGACCTCAGGACCTCGCACGCCAGCAGGTGCCCGTGCTGCTGAGCGATATCACCGGCCCCTTTTTCGTATGTGGGATCCGGGAGTCGAACTCGGGCCCTCGTGCTTGCCAGGCAGGCGCTTATGCCGCTGAGCCACCTCACCGGCCCGGTATTTTTGCAAGCTATGTTTTTTCTCAAACAGAAATGCATATTTTCTTTTTTGGAATAAAAATAAATATATTATTAAAAATAATGGGGTGTAAAACCCTTTATAACAATTAGGGAAATATGAATACTGACTGGCTAGCTGATGCTAATAAGTAGTCATTACTAATTAGCTACACACGACCATTGTTTTGGTCAGCCATACTCCTCACTCCCAGACAAGCTAGAAAAATCTCAATGTTCTAAATATGTTAATGTTTTAAAGTATTTACAGATGAAATAAGATGGTGTATAGAATTTTGACTTAAAATCTAATGACCATATATGGACAATTATTGAAGTTGGGTAGTACACACTGCTTGAAATTTTCTATACTAAAAACTAGACAAAACCAAACATCATATAAAAGTAAAAGATGCACATCTGCTGGGGAGTGCTAAGGTCTGGGGGTGTGAGTGGAGGAGCAGTGGGTGGAGAAAAGCAGGGCAGTTCCCTAGATGGAAGGAAGGCTGCAGAGCAGACTTTCCATATCTCTGTAAAACTTCCTCACCTGGATAAAAATCATCATCATCACCATCATCATCAAAATGTCTTCAAACACATAAAATTCCCCCTCCTCTATTCAAGTGCTTTATTAGAGAACCTCTTCCTCAGTGGGTCCCACTGTACTTTGTACAGCTGGCTGACTTTATGTCATTCACTATGTAGCAGTTCATTTATGCGCCTGACTTTTCAGTTATCTCTACTGGGCACAGGGTAGGGGAGTGATGTCTTCCCATCCATGAATCCCAGCTTCTCACAATGGGCTGGGCAGACAATGAATGACTTGTTCAGCTGTTTTCAGAAAGTCCTGGTGCAATCCATAAGTTTTAGAACTTTTCCCTAAAATCCTAATAACTTCTGTGATAGAGCAGAAAGAAAGAATATGTGAATGAGATGTAGAGGCACACCGGCTTTCCTTCCCACTTTGGGTCAGCACATGGATTCTCCCTTTTCTGCTGCAATAGGAGTTTGTCCTTGGCCAAGTTTGCAGTCGATGGAGTTACCAAGGGGTGTGCACGGCTGTGTCATACCAACCACACACCTTTCCCCAAATCAAGGGAGTAAGATAAGGCAGACAAGACGGCATATGTGCCAGGAGAAACCACCTGCACTACAGATGCAAATCCCAATTACAACAATCAGGTTGAATGTCTCTGTTTGGCATGTGAGTGGCTAGATTTTTAGCCACGTGAATACCCAGTTCTTCTAAGAATATAATTAAGGGTAACTTTTATGAATGAACAGGCTACAAAGGAGACTTGTCATTATTATTGAGATATTGTCATCTTACAGTGAGGAGAATTATTTAAGTTTAACCCTTAACATCTACAATGCAGAATATGTTGCATATTCTCAAACCCATCGTATCCCACAAAAAACTAAACACTAACCCTGAATGATCTCTTCCTGCTCTTCCTGCTTTTCCCAGTACCCCAGGACCTCAGTGCCTATCACTGCCTGGTCACATGACAGTCACATGGGATTGTGCCTGTCCAATGCCTGGCATCTCTGACAGTGTAACAAGTCAGTGGGATGATTCCAGAACCCAGATGTCAGATCCAGATGCTGTTTAAGGTAATTATGCTGGACTTTTAGAGTAACATGGGTGGAGTTAGAAAACGTGACAGGCATGGTATCAGTGCCACCCTTGTGAAGAAACTGGGGAGGCATGACCTCAATGATCATCCCCCAGCCTCAAGGGTCTGTACTTGAAAAAGGACCCTTGGTCTGTTGTACCAGATGTAACCCACACTGGATTTATAAGTTTGTAGCACTCATTTACACCAAGCCTCAAATTCAGACCTCTGTGGTCTAGTTCACAGCCTTGCCGCAATGTCAGAGTGATATTTTTAAAGTACGAATCAAACCTTGCTGTCATCAATTTCAGCCCCATCAATGGACCCTCACTGTAGAACACTTCTCTGGGTCCCAGTATGCACCGCTCCCTCAGCCCTCCACC
Source organism: Erethizon dorsatum (assembly GCA_028451465.1). Taxonomy (NCBI): domain Eukaryota; kingdom Metazoa; phylum Chordata; class Mammalia; order Rodentia; family Erethizontidae; genus Erethizon; species Erethizon dorsatum. The sequence continues at coordinate 49,777,104 of CM051827.1, read as the reverse complement.
TGGGGTAGCAATGACTCCCCACTGTTGTTAGTGTCCGGGTACTTCACTTCCACTTGTCGTGTTCCTATTCTTTTTTTTTTTTTTTTTGTGGGTACCGGAGGTCGACCTCAGGACCTCGCGCGCCAACAGGCACCCATGCCGCTGAGCGATATCACCAGCCCTTTTTTTGTATGTGGGTACCGGGAGTCGAACTCGGGCCTTCGCGCTTGCCAGGCAGGCACTTACACCGCTGAGCCATCTCACCGGCCCGTCGTGTTCCTATTCTTGCCCACACCTCTGCATAATCCACCCATGAAACCCTTCAGTCACCCTTTCTAATATACAACCTATTTCTTGCTGCAACCCTGACAGGCATAAAGGGACTACTTTGAAAGAAAGGACAGATGCCCTTCCAGATACCATCTATTTTCTTAACACCGTGGGACAGATGGGAAGATAGTGGGATGGATGGGAAGATATCTACAAGGATACAGGGACGTTGGGATTTGATACACACTGGAAATGGCAATTCAAGACAAAGGAGAAAGGGGCAGACTATTAAAAAGCAGTGTCAGGACAAATGGCTAGAAACACAGGAAATAAAACCTGGGCTGCAGGCACTGCACGTATGCTTACTCAAAAGCCCATTCTAAACACAAGGCCCTCAGTTTGTAAATACTTAGCACGTAGTCACAGATTCAGAGTCAGAGAAGTTGGACCAAAATCAGATGTATGTCAAGAGATCTTCTGGACCAGATCTTACACTAAGGAAAAGGATCATCCCCACTTAACAGGTGAAAAATGAGGCCAAGGCTGATTAAATGCCTTATCTAAGTTCACCTGAGAAGCAGCAAAGAAGGAACAATCAGTAGGACCTGGCCTCACATGTCTTTGAGCTTGAAGGCAAGACATGTAATTGCTGAGTTTTGCACCATCTCCCCTGGCATCCCATTTCAGGTGCAGAGGCTTGAACACAATGAGTTCAGACAGCTGCTGCATGTCAGCAGAGTGGGGAATAATACCTGTTCATCAGGGAGCTAATTCTGCAAAGCACACCATCTAAAGGTACCGTATATACGTAAATAGGATGCTCTAATCAGCAGGAAGGCAGGAGCTGCAATCTATCCCTCATGGACCTAAAATATAATGGAGCTAAATTGAAGGTTTTATGATACACAAAACACTTTACTTGGAAGAATGATGCTTTTCCAGGCAAGGTGTTCATTTCCAGAACAAGTTCCCATACTCTCTGACATCCAGTCCTGACAAACAATGGCCCTGAACAAGGCACTGCCCAGGGCACTTCTCTGATATTTATAGAGCCTGGGGGAGACAGTACAGTGCAAAGGTTAAGAGCATTGATTTAGAAGCCAGACAGACCTGGGTTCAAGTCCTGCTCTGCTATTTCATAATTCTGTGATTTTGGCTAAGTCTCTCAACTTCTATGAATCTATTTTCTCACCAGTAATAGAGATAATAATGTCTCAAAGGAATGCTGGAGGATTAAATAAAATAATGGAGTTAAAATGGCTGCACAGACTTGGTAGTCAGTGGGGTTTAGCTATTATTATTGGACTGCTTTGCTGGTGTACCCCATCTTCTTGCTCCAAGGAACATTTCCAGGGGAGAGCTCCGAGATGTGAGCAAGGGCAATACAGTAGGGACATTGCCTCTGCTGGTCACTCTGACGGGAATGATGAGTGGATCCTGGAAGGCTGGTCGCTGATCTCAGCAGGTGCAGGGCAGCACCTGCGTGTTCGCTTGACTTGTACAGCTTTTCTTCTCTGTTTCTAAATTTTATTACTGTTTTTAATTTCTGAATTCCATTTTAAATTGACACGTAATTGTACGTATTTATGGGGTATAGTGTCAAGTTTCAATACAAGTATAAATTGTGTAAGAATCAAATCAGGATATTTAGGATATCCATTACCTCATACATTTACCATTTCTTATGGCAAGAATATTTGAAAAACTCTTCTTAAGTTGTTTTGAAATGTTCAGTGCAATATTAACCACTATCACCCTAATGGGCAACAGACAACCAAAACTTATTTCTTCTAACTGTAACTTCTTATGAATTTTTTTCTTTTAACCAAATTAATTGACAAATAAATTAATATCCTAAAATTTCACATAATCTGGATGCTCAGTTTCTCTTGGAATAGCAAGTGGTGTAGGGACAAAACACTCACATTACTTTTTCCATAATGAGTTGGAATTTGGGACATCTGCCCCCTTGAGAGAGGTCACTTTGGTTTCTCCTTTGCTCGGTCCCCACCCACCCAGGCCATTTGCTCCACTTGCCTGGTTCCTATGTGCATTTGAGTCTGAGACTCATCCTGATGTGTGCTTTCTCCCCCCAACCTGAAGGCAGAAAAATACGAATTTTGGAAATGTAACATCTTATCAGACAACAACTTGTGATGTAGTAGCCATGGATTTGGAATTTGACTAACCACAGTTTGACTCATAGCTTTGCCATTTACAGCTGTGTCGTCTTGGTACAGTTTTTCTCTGAAACGCCACTGTCTCTGAAACTCATGCTCATGTTCCTGGCCCAAAAAGTGAGGGTAAAATACATATTTCCCACAGTTGGTGTGAGGGCTAAATGAGGCAGTGGGTGTAAAGCATTTAGCACAGCATCTGGCCATAGCAGACTTTCCTAAGATGTAATTATCATAATTATTTTGGAAAAAATAAAGCTTGGGGTCCAAGGTTATGAATAAACCTATGAAATATCTTCATGTTGTCTTATTAAATGAAACCAATAATAATCAGATATATATACTTTTTAAAAGAACTATTTTATCCATCTTTTATGGAACACGACCTGTATATTTCATCTTCGCATACTAATCTTTGATAGCCAGATACACTTCAGGGTCTCTTGCCTTCATGGTTCAATGAAATGTCTGTGCCTTTTTTGCTTCATTACAAACAATCCAGAAGCCAAAAGAATCTTTTCTGGGCTTGGTCATCCATCTTTATGTTCAATGGCTTTGATATTTTCACCTAGAGCTGCTGGCTCCCACCTTCTGAGTTCCATTGTGTCCCCAAAGATGAAAGATCACTTTGCTGACTGGGATGGAAGAGTTCTTTGAGTGACTCTTCTTTTACCTATGTGACATCACTGAGAAAGTATTTTCCAAACGCCACCCAAGAAACAAAAGGATGAGTAATCTTAGCTCCAGCCATGGAAACTACTTGTTAAACACATGTTCCATAACTACATGTGCTAGAGCCTGCCCTGGCTGGGCATGTGGGACAGACTGCTGCCTGTGGCCTTGGACTACATGCAGTTTTCAAGCACATCAGAACCTGTCACCTTCCTTATATCTTAACACACTCTCCCTGCCTCATGGTCCTGCGTGGATGATAGGCCTGGGGGAGGAAAATTTCTCTTTCCATCCTTCTCCTCCTGCTTCCTTATAGGCTTCCACTTTTTTCTCTGCCCAAGTCTGATTCTCTTTGTTTCATTATCTCCATTAGGAATGACTTCAGATTCAGTTCTTCCAGATTTAACAAAAATCCTCATAGGTGTGGAAAAGATATAATAAAAATCTGAATGAGGCCAATTTACTAGCAGGCAATGAACTACTATAAAGCGTTAATAACAGTGGCAACAAAAATAACGAACTCTTATTAAACACCTCTACATGGCAGGTCATACACTATCCCATTTAATCTAGGAACTCCTCCTTTAAGTATTATAATCCCAGTGTTACAGACAAGGGAGGAGACTGCAGTTCAGATCACACTGCGGTAACAAGTGAGACACCGGTCGATGCCGGAGTGAGGGTTTCTTCACTCCTAGTCCAATATTCATCTCTACGATACCACTGGTTCCATGTTTTGCTTTAAAAATGTCTCTAATTTGTCATTTTGTAAACCTCTCTTCAGTGGATTTAATAGAGATACTCAAAATTACACAGCTAGAAGCATTTACAATATAATAGATATATTGCTTTTTCTTTAAAATTTAGTGTTTTTTTTTAAAGAGGAAAACAAAAACCACTGGAAGACATGTTTCTAAATTATCCTAAAGAGGTATTTACCTGATAATCCACAATGGCTTTGATTGTGGGATAAATATGGGATTGTCTCTCTGACTTTGGTGAAAATATATGTAATTACACAGGTTTAGCAAAGTAGGAATAACAAATTGTTTTTCAACTTGTAACACTAAAAATTGTAGTCCACCAAGAGGCTTTGAGTTGTGATTTTAATCACCGTATCTGCCCCCAAATACCCATTCAGCAATAGAGAAGTGCGCCTCTGGTGTGACAACTGTCTTCCCAAAAAACTGAGATAGGGGTTTGCATGGTTTTTGATGAAGAAAAACCCCAGCTGGTTGGCTCTTCCACCTCTAATACCCATCACAGCCCCTACAGAGTCAGCCAGCCTCAGCAGTCCTAGTAGCAACTATATCATAAGGGATCTCAAGTCCCGCAATCATGAGCTTTTAAGGCAAATGAGACCCCGATTGTTTAAATACTGCCAGAGACAGAAGTCAAATATCCACATGAGGTTGACTCCTGCAGCCCTTCTGACCAGTCTGCTCTAAATTCCATCACCTATTCCAGAATCACTGTTTTCAAGCTCTGTGCCAGGGCTGAAGACCTGTGACAGACAGGACAGTTATGGCCACTGCCCTTTGGAACTTATACAGTCATGGAGACAAGCCGTGAGAAGGAATTCCTCAGTAGGTTAGCAACAGTGAGGGGTACAAAGAGAAAGAAGGAGGAAGCACTGACCCAAAGTCAAGGGAACCCACTAGCTCTGGGGAGGACCTGAGAGAGTCTGTGGGGAGGAGTCGGTGTGAAGAGAGGAACCTAAGGATGCCGGTGCAGGCAGCGGGGAGCCCTCAAGTGGGAGGAGGCTAGTGAGACAGCAGAGCTGGGTCACAGAACGCTTGAAAATGCGTTAATGACTTAGAATTTTATTTTGAGATCAATAGGCAGCTGCTGATGGACTCTGAGCAGGAGGGTGAAAGGTCACTGGCAGAGGAGCTGACAGCAAGAGGAGGCAGCTGTGTGCTGAAGGCGGTTTGCACTGCTTGAGAGGGCAATTATGCGCTTCTCTTCCAATCTCCCACTTAATGACATGCTGGTTGAAATCGGCGGCCATGGTGGGAACATTTACACCACAGATATTGGCATACACTGCAAATCAGAGAGCACTCCCACCCCCCAGAGAAAGGGTTGTTAACTGTTGATATGCCACCAATTGGAAGGAACGATATAATGGTGGGAAGATCACGTGACATAGTAGCCCTAACAGGAGAAGATGGTGGCTGGGACCAGGGTGGTGACAGGGGAGGTAAACAAAGAGAGGTAAATGTGTGTTTGTCTAGTGTTTGGGTAGACTAAAAGTGAGATTGACACATTTATGCTAGAAGTATTTCTCAAGCACTTCCCAGGTCCAGGTTGAGGGAGGACCCAGAAAGGAGAGCATGTTCTGCAGGTCCTCAAGGAGAAAAAAGCCCATTTTAAAATTATACCAGGTAGTGGGCATGGTGGCATATATCTGTAATCCCAGCACTCTGGAAAGCTGAAGCAGGAGGATCACTTTGCAAGACCCTGTCTTTAAAAAAAAAATAAAAGAAAGAAAGAAGAAATAGAAAGGGCTGGGGATGTAGCTGAGGATGCAAAGGCCGTGGGTTCAATCTCCAGCATACCCCCTCCCATTATGTCAGTACATGGTAGGATATGTCAAGTTTCTGGACATATTAAACTCCATAAGGTATATTCAGGCAATGATAAGAGCAGAAGCTGTGACAACATTTACTGAGTGTTGCAGGGTGACAGTTCCTGTTATTACTCCATGGATGGATGTTACCATTCCTACTTTACAAATAAGAAAATTGAGATGTGTAAAGGTTGAGTAACTTTCCCTATGCACGTACTGATATTGGGAATACAGGCGATACAATTCCATTTTCTGAAGAAAGTGAGTTTGAGCTCAGCCTTAAAAGTGTGGGAAAGCTGGACATAAAGATGGAAGGGCAGGCACTACAGGCTGAAGGACTGGTCAGTCCAAAGGCAAGAAGGTGGGGAAAACCTAGGACTCCTCGGGCCTCCAAGTGAGCTGAGACAGTATACTGTCACTGTCACAACGACTCAAACTCAACCACTGCAGCATGAAAATAGCCAAATATAATATGTAAACAATCAAGTGTGGCTGTTTTCCAGTAGAAATTTACTTATGGGCACTAAAATTTGAATTTCATACAACTTTCACATATCACAAAATATTATTCTTCTTTTGTTCCCCCCCGATTTAAAACGTAAGAACTACCCTTAGCAGAGGGGCCATGTGAAAAAGGATGGTAGGGTAGACTCGGGCCCTATGTAGCAGCTTGCAGATCCTAGTCTAGATCAGTGCTGTCCAAGAGAATTTCAACACAAGCCAAGCCACACTGGTAATTTAAAATGTTCTAGTAGCCACATTTAAAAAAGGAAAAATAAGGGCTGGATGTGTCACTAAGTGGGAGAACGCTTGCCTATCATGTGTGAGGTCCTGGGTTTGCTCCCCAGGACCTCACACACATGTACATGAAGTTAGATTAAATAAAGTAAGTTTTAGTACGAGATTTTATTTAACCCAAAATATCTAAATATGATTTCAAAATGTAATCAACATAAAAGCATATATTATATATTATACATAAATCATACACTTTCATATATAAAAACAGGGTGAATTACCACATCTTCTGAAGGAGGCTAGTCTTCAAAATATGGTGTGTATTTTACACTTACAAAACTTCTCAATTTGGACTGGCCACACATCAAGTGATCAAGGGCTACAGAAAGTTAGTGGCTATCATATTACAGTCTCTAAATTACTTACTTGTTTAATTCTTTTTTTTTTTTTTTTTTTGGTGGGTACCAGGGGTCGACCTCAGGACCTCATGCGCCAGCAGGCGCCCATGCCGCTGAGCGATATCACCGGCCCTTTTTTCTTATGTGGGTTCCGGGAGTCAAACTCGGGCCATTGTGCTTGTCAGGCAGGCGCTTATGCCGCTGAGCCACCTTACCGGCCCCACTTGTTTAATTCTTAAACGCAATACGTACTCTTGTGTTCATTTCACGGTCGGGCTCTTTCAGCTGGACCTCCTGCCAGCACCGCCCCCCAGCTATGATGCTGCACGAGGGTTTCCATGGAGGGCTCAGGGCACAAGTAGTGGCTGTGCAGAACTTTCTAGTCATTCTCCAAAGGCCTTCTCAGGAACTGCCTGTTCCAGGTCACCTTCCTGATGAAATGGAATAACTTCACCATGGCATTTGCCACACCACAAGGAGATCATGCTTTGTAGGTGTGTTGTGTTCCTTATGCAATGTGCACTACACAGTAGGGAGGGGCTGGCAGAGAGGCCTGGCAGTGGAAGAACCCACCACCTTGTGCTGATGCACGTGCCTTAGATAAGGGGATGCCCTGGAGTAAGCCTGATGGGGATATAAGCCCACTGCTCTCACTCCTCTCATGCTGTGACCATCTCTTTGCTTCAGGGGCAATCCATGGACCTTGTAGTGGTCTACATCCGGATATCCCCCAAAGACTCATGTGCTCATAGGTGGGGCTTTGGAAGGTGATTGGCTCATGGGGGCAGTTTGACTGACTTGCTGAGAGGAAGCAGGGTCTGGTCAAAAGAGGTGGGTCACTTGTTCCCCAGCTCCTCCCTTCCCTGTCTGCTTCCGAGATGCCATGAGGTGAGCAGCTGTCCTCTACCCAGCCCTTCTACCATGCTCTTCCGCCTTGGAGCCAGCCGACTATGAACTGAAACCCCTACAAATTATAAGCCAAAATAAATCTCTCTTCTTTTAATTTTTGGATTTTTAAATTTTGGATTTTTTATCCCAGCAATGAGAAAAGTGACTAAGACAGGACTTTTGTAAGCCATTTTCACCTGGGCCCTGACATTAGCCAGTAATCCCACCACCCTTGTGCAGCTCCTCTGCATTATGCCTGGCAGGCAAGATCCCTGTCTTCCCCCTTCATGGTCAGCCCTTCAGGGAGCTTACAGGAGATGAGCTCTATTCCTTCTTGTATTCCTAGGTGCAGAAGAGTAACCAGCAGCTGACACAGATCCAAACACAGGAGCAACCACATCATAGTAAGTGGCTGATGAATGAATGAATGAATGAATGATGCAAGTCACTAGAAAAACCCTCATTATTCATTCCATGGCTTTGCCAGAGGTGCAGGACTACAGATCAGTCAGGTCTACTCACTTACTGACAGTTCTCATTTGAGACTCATCAATATTTTCTTTCCTTTGGATCAGTAATAATAAGTGATGTCATGTACATTGCTCAGGCCAAAAAGTACTACAAGAGGTAAAAAGTAAACTTGGGAAATTTCAAACCTGGGTTCACATTCTTATTCTTACAAATTGTCTGGATCACATTGGATGAGCCTCTCTATAGGTCTTGGGCCCCCATCTCCTTATCTATAAAAAACAGTAAACTAAGGTGTAACAAATGTGGCAAAATTGGGAAGACTCAGTGAATCTACATGAGGATACCTGCAAAAGTGACCCTGCTCAGGAGGCGCTGTTCTCTCTCCTTCTGACCTCAGTGGGGAAGTGTCTTCTAGAAACCCTGGTAATCTCAGCTAGGGCTCCTTTACTGGAAGCTTGCACAGTGTGGTGCATGTTTATTTTCATTCCTCTCTCTGTTCCTTCTTTCTTTGTTTTCCTTCTCCCTCTCCAGGAGAGTCTAAGAAAACGACTGCCTGAAACTTCTGTTCTTCCTGCCAGGAGTTAACACATATGATACCTTCCCTGATGCACATCTGTTATTGATTAGATACAATGGAAGAATTACCATCATTTTGTCAATAGCTACTTTGTGTGAGTGTGTGTGTGTGTGTTAGTGTGAGTGTGTGTGAGTGAGTGTGTGTGTGTGTGTGTGTGCGTGTACATGCTTATGATTTTCCTGGCTATATGAGTTGGGGCTTTGGAAATAACTCATTTATGCTAATACAATGTGTCAACGGCTGCTGTAACAATCTAAAAATGTAGCAATTTTATCATCATTTTGATCCAAATTATTGGAAGAAAAGAAAAAGGAGACACAGAATAAATGTGACATTCATATGGCCTGCTTTGACCAAAAATAAAAATAAAAATAAAATCACCATAAAAAGCAACTTCTTCCTTGAAGTCCTTAAAAAAGCATGACAATTTGGATGGTTATTGATCTTTTTGGGAGGTTTTCTATTTCTTAGGGTTAATTCTCCTTTGGGATAGAATATTCTCCTTTGTTTCAGATTAACAGCAGGAATGATAGAGAGAGTCTCTGGCTGTAAGTAGATCTGACTAAAACAAGTGGAGGCTGCTCTTTTTCTAATGAAAAGAGAGTTATATGGCATTGAAGAAGCTGGATCCTGTCATTTCTATTGTGTGGTGGCCCATGGAAGAACAGGCACAAGGCTGCAAGCCCACCCCAAGATGAGGGGCAGGACGGCTGGGCTCATTGCTAGGCTCCCAGCACAGAGTGGGCAACAACAGCTGCTCAGGGTTTGTTGAACCACTATTAAGTCAACACATCAGCCCTCTAGGAATAATTTTATGCGTTTAATGAGATGGGTTGGCAAGGGACACCATCTAGTTTAAAAGTGACCCAGAGCCTCAAACAGCAGTGTGTCTGACCTATCTGAGCATCAGTTTCTACCTACCCCAATGGCGGGCAGAACGAAATACACAGCAGGGTGGAGCAACAAGTATGGTGCCACTCTTGGCCAGCACTCAGTACATGATCACTTGTAACTGTGCACAGTGGCATTGCTCTTTCCAAGGAGTAGGGCAGCAGGGTGCAGCTGGGAAGGCAGGCATGTT